>JARVJO010030761.1:0-11382 GCA_031762555.1 Cynodonichthys magdalenae | reverse complement strand
AAATTAAACACCATAGAATCATTTTTATAAACATCCTCGGAATATTTTGCCAGCGTCTGCGCCATACTCAGTCCACTAGCTCTGTTTGCCAGATAAAACACACAGTGCTGCCCGCAGCATGTAGAATGCACGCTCTGCAGCTGAAAATTATGATACATAATTTTGGAAGAATGAGCTTTCACAAAAACCACTCGTCATCTCCCGGGGGTAATGTATTTAAATTGCGGAGGAAACCCGTACGAATCAAAGAATGTTCTTCCAGCGTTACGCAGAGCCAATGTTCCCCAGGCTTGTCAGAACTGTGTGTATTCACGACAAAGTATGCAGGTCGCTGCTTGACCCGCGTAAACAATGCCAGCTGATCGCAGGGCCACACGCCACAGAAAACATCTCCCAGCAGATGGCCTAATACATTTTCAATTTCGTGATTATTCATAGCTTTCTCAGTAATAATCCACCATCACCTGTCTTTTTGAATCAAATTCAAGCACGCTGTCAAAAGCTTCGTATACAATGAGGGTTGTTGTGTGGGGCAGGGGCTGTCGGAAGCGGATTTCCAGTCCTATGTTTCCGGTGGAGGCGGGGGAAAGCGCGTCGATGTCCTCAGCAGGGTTTAAATTAAACAAAAACAAAGTGTAACCCTGATTAAATCCGGACATTAACTGCCCCCCACCACCAACACCACTCCCTCCTTCACTCTGTCCATAGAAGGCGGCAAATCTTTCAGATTTCTCCCCGAGGCAAGAAACAGGTTGTAAAATTTTCTGGCTGAAAGATTTCGCTGGAAGTTGGGCTGAAAGGCCTTCGCAGGGACCTGTCTCCCGTCTTTACAAATAGATAAAAATTCAACGTCCATGTGTCTGAAATTAAAAGGATTTAAATCCCTTCTCCCCGTGAAGGCCTCGTGATGGACGAAACATAGAATCAGATATTTAGGGTTGACTCCGAGAAAGAGGTTTTCCTGATTACAGGTTCTGGAGTTTTGAGGAATAGAAAAAGTTTTTATCTGCACTCGCGTTAAAGGGTAAAGCACGTTGCTTCTCGTTAAGGCTGCTGCATGACCTAGACGTACCGCGGGTGAGACCGTTACTTTTTTAATGAACAGGGAGGCCCCCAGCAACTTCAGCTTATATGTCGAGGCTCGGGGACACATGAGACAGAAAGCGTGCCCGGCTCTGGTCAGTTTCAGTCTAATGCCTACGGAATTCAGAAGGAGTTTTTCACAAAAAAACAAATCCCTGTGAATGGGCCCTATTAGTTCAACCTCCCTCAAATTCTCAATTAAGCTATTTCTCCGATTGAAGCTGTCATTGGGGCCTTCGGGAACAATTGAGTCGAGCGCCCCTAGCGTATCTTTGTAAAACAGACCCGCTGAAAATTGGTTTTTCAGAGTCTCTTCAGTATAATTCATCAAGGTCTCGATATGGATGGGTGGAGCTTGAGTGAGAGATCAAGCGGTCTCCTAAGGTCACGTTGACTTGACTGAACATTGTATTGTATTCAAAAGATAATTTATCTGAGCCACCGCCTCGTCATCCGGTAGATCCGTTCCGTCAGCGTTAGTAATTTTAATTTGTAAATAAAGCAAGGGGTCGTTCAGGTCCAGATATTTTTCACCGTCACCAGGTACGAAAAATTCCACCGGGGATGAATCGGTCAAGGCTGCTGTAGGTTGAATTTCCGTATATGTCTAATGCTACATTTACACCAAACGCGTTGCGCGCCTCCAAAAATCTCAAAACGCACGCCTCCTGACGCTGGTCTCCAGTGGGAACAGACGCATTCAATGTGAACGTAGACGCGCGTTGATTGTGTAAATAAATGATCTCGTTTATTATTAGATCAAACTCAAATCACTTGTCCAGAAATCATTATTGAGTGTCGAAATACACTGTGAAATATACTAAAAAGTACATTTCTTGAAAAAGAAAGAATCCGTGATAAATTTCTCAAAAGCTTACGTTTTGAGAAGTGTTAGAGGCTCAACAGTCTATTACACTTACATGAGGCCCATTGTTTCTTTTTAAACTACCCTTAACAAGCCAATGAAAGACAAATACAAAAAATGGAAAAAATATTTAATTTCAGAATAATCAATACAAATATTTTTGCAAGGGCTGCAAGATTTGCAAGAGTGCCTATAAAAATGCCTATTTATGCTATGTGCCTATGAATCTTAAAACATCAGTGTATTTTCCTTTTAAAGAACATTTTTAATTCCCTTTAATTATATTTTGTTTAATTCAATTTAGCACTTGAAAGCTCCTTGTTTAGATTTAAAGTCTGTGTCTTTGTCTTCTCTGATATTCCACAGTGACGGGAAGAATCTGAATGTTTTCTCAACATTTTTTACAAATGTCTCATTTCTGTGTGGATTATAAGTACTTTTGTTCACATATTTTCACAGCACCGTGTCACTTTCAGTGCAGCAGGCTTCTATGCAGTTGAAGGTCTAAAGCCAGATACCCAGTACTTATTTTCCCTGGCGGCTCGATCTGACAAGGGTTTGGGAGTCTTTACTCAGCCTGTTGAAGCCAGAACTACCCAATCCAGTGAGTGTCACACCATTCATACAAAGATTTTCAAAGTAAGAAAATAATCAAACACATTAAGCTCTAATGTCATATTGAGTTTCATATCAGTGAATCTAAAAAGAGACATACAGTATAAACAATAATTTTTGAGGACATATGGAAGAGACAGATTGAGTCATATATATTGTGGCCCCTTGATGGCCCTTTACTCAGAAAAATCCTAGATTTGCCAGTGCAATGTACTTTCTTTTGTCTGAAAGCATTGGTGATAGTGGTTGCCTAGTGCTACAATAGTGACAGGTCAATGACGTGAATCACAACTAAAGAATGACAACTAATGATAAAATATTTAGAGTTAAAAATCTGGTAAGTCTTCCAACTCTGGGTGAAATATTAAGCCGGTGGATGAAAAAAACCCCACAAAGAATCCAACCAGCAGGTCTGTGTCAGGGAACAGGGCTCACCAATTCATCTCCAGGCTGCAAACCCACTGAATTCAAAAAATGCTGTGTTAAACTAAGTGTTACATAGAAATGAGCTGTTGTCAAAGTTTGATATCTTGGTAAGTTTACGAGGCTAAATAAATTGACTCAGTCAGAACACAACAAAAAAAAAATAAGAAAATTTCTGAGCTTCCTTTAAGGTTTTATTTGCTTTGAATTAAAACAATCTGTTCAAACCAGATCAACAGGAATACAGAAACATTTTGAAAACTGATTCTGTAATATTAAAAAAAAAAATACATAAAACAGCTCTCAGAGCAACACATTTGAAAACATTAGGACAATATTAATAATAAAACAAAAAGAAGGTAAATAGTTTTAATCTTTGCAACTTTAAATGTTTGGCAACAACAATGTTTGTGTTCATTCTTTGTTTCTGGTGTGGATCTTCATGTGTGTGTTTCATACGAATGGTTTCAATGCGACCGAGGAGGGACAAAGGCAATGCTGACCATCGTTCTAGGTCCTTTTTAATTATATCCAGTATTTTGCTGTAATTGACATGATACAAATCATTTAATGAAAGAGGAATATTGATGCCTAGGTATTTAAAGCCCTCCCTTGGCCACCTAAAGCCGCTTTGTTGTTTAACTCCCAGTGGAATATTGCTATTGACATCCATTGCCTCTTTCTTATCAACATTTATTTTATAGCCAGAAAAATGACCATAAGCAGAAATCATTTCCCTCAGACGTGGTATTGATGATGTAGGATCAGACAGGTACAGAAGTACATCATCCGCGTACAGAGATATTTTATGTTCCACTGCACCAATCAAAATCCCTTTAATTTCATCATTGTCCCTAATAAGCTGGGCCAGTGGCTCAATACTAATTGCAAACAAAAGAGGTGACAAAGGACACCCTTGCCTGCATCCACGCTCTAGCTTGAAACTTGCCGACCTGAAACCATTAACTCTCACAGCCGCTTGTGGGGATGAATACAATGTATGTATCCAATCTATGAACTTGGGCCCAAATTGAAACCTCTTTAAAGTTTGAATAAGATATTTCCATGACACGCAATCAAAAGCCTTTTGAGCATCTAAAGATATTACAGCCGTCAAAGCTTTATTTTCTTTTTGATGAGACATAATATTTAATAAACACCGCAGGTTATTTCCATAATACCTCCCCAGAGTAAATCCGGTTTGATCTGGATGTATGATTTGATTTATTATGACATTTAGTCGTCTCGACAGAATACCGGTTAGAATGCGTACATCCCCATTAAGCATCGATAATGGCATATATGACCCACAGTCAGTGGGATCCTTACCTTCTTTATGTAATACAACTATTGTAGCATCAGACCAGAATGGCGCCATTGTTTTAGTTTCTAAAGAAAAGCAGTATGCTTCCAATAAAAGTGGACTAACAATGTCTATGAAACATTTATAGAATTCATTTATGAAACCATCAGAGCCAGGACACTTATTATTTTTAAAGGATAAGACAACGTTTTTAATTTCTTTTTCTTGAATTGGCTTATCTAATTGTTTAGCTACAGTATCAGATAATTCAGAAATATTTATATTTCGTAAATAGTCTGCTATCTTACTCTCATCACAGCAAGTTTCAGTGTCTCGGTATAAAACCTTGTAAAATTCTGCAAATGTTTCAGCAATATCTTTTGGTTTTAAGATGGATTTATTGCCCGATTTCAGCTTTTGAACTACATTTAAGGACTGTTGTCTTTTAAGTCGGAAGGCCAAGAGTCTGCTCGCTCTATTTCCATTTTCGTAATACTGCTGCTTCTCTGCTTCCTGGTCATTAAGGAGAGAGGTATTAAGTCTCCATTGCTTAAACGATGGTGTCAATCCTATATTCCACTTGAGAGTAACAGGTGCGTGGTCAGAAATTGTGATGGGCAATATTGCAATATCCTCAATTCTGTGTAGCTCGGCCTTAGCAGTAAAAAAGTAATCTATTTGTGAGTAAAATGCATGTCGGTTTGAGTAAAATGTAAAATTTCTCTCTTCTTTTACCTTTGTAGGTCAGCGGGGCTTTGTCCCTGGCTCTCCTCAATATGTCAGCGGCGTCTCCATCATAATGTAGCTTGGCGATGATCACACGGGGTCTTACTCCGTCTCCCGGTTTTGTCAGAGCCGTTGTTCGGTGTGAACGATCGACTTTTACATCGTGGTCCATCTGGAGCACTTTTTTGATAATTTTTGAAACCTCTTTAGGATTGGTGGAGTTCCTCAACGCCAACTATACGGATATTTCCGCGCCTCATCCTCCCATCCATGTCCTCGCATTTGTCCCGTATCTTAACCAGCTCGCTCTGAAGTTCAGTAACAGTAGTCTGCAGAGTGTTTACCTCATCAGACCATGTAGACAGTCCACCTTTCACATCTTCAAAATCAGTTTCAATTGAAGTGATATCTGCACGGATGGCGGTGGCATTGCTGGCTATTTCGGCCCTCACTGCATTGATGTCAGCTCTGAGAGTGGTGAACTCTTCAGACTGCGCGCTCCTCATTTCCTCCATTATAATTTTGGAGATTTCCCATCAAATAAAGGCTAGGATGTCAGCTCTCAACTCCTCACTCATAGCAGGGCTCTTGGGTTGTGAGTCTTCATCTTCTGGTGTGCGCTGCTTCTTGGACCTGGTGTTAGCAGTTAGCTTTGCCGTGCTACCGTCGTACTTGAATTTGCGAAATTTATTAAGTAACGTCCGCTGGAACGGAATTCTTTATAGTCCAAAACCTTTATTGATCCAATTTAGGTCGCAATTAGTGAGCAATTGTAGATTTTAAAGTGAAAATGTTAATAAGCCTGCAGGAGCTCTGAAATATCCGTCTTTACTCCATCTTGCTCACCAGCGCCCCCCAGATCTTGGTTTCTTTGAGTTGCTGCTGCTCCACAGTCTTCTCCACAGTGGCTGTTTCCATCTGGACAGCAGAGCTGCTGGTTGGAGGATCTCTGTCTTCCATTAGGTTTTGATGAAGCTGTGAGAGCAGAGGTTTATCATCATCACTCTTCAAAGCAACTGCAGTGGAGGGAGATCTGGTGGCATCAGTCTCCTCTTTCACACTGAGCTGCTCTTCCTACAGACTGGTGCAGAGTTCCTCCTCCTCCTCCGCATTTATGTGGAGGGGCTCAGGATTCTGCTGGTCCACACCAGGCCTCCATTCTTCAGTAGCATCTACTGGAATCAACACCAGCTGGATTTCTGCAGGAACCACTGAAAAAAATGAACACCATGAACAATTGTAACTTTATCTTCTAATCATTTGTGTTTTTATCAAGTTCACTTTTTCACTGTCAAAACATTTAATGCTTGATGTCAGAAAACCTAAAACTAAATCTGTAGAAGAACCCAGTGTTGTAGTACTTATGACCTGTCTTGTCTTAAGACCACTTTTTGATGGTTTTGGTTTTGTCTTGGACTCAGCTGCATTCGTACTCGGTCTTGTCTCGGTGTCAGACATTGAGGACTCTGGAGAGATGAGCAACAGCTGCAGAAGGACTGATTGTAAATAACTGATAGGTGAGAGTGGTTAACAGGGAAATCACAGAGGAGCAAGCTGAAGGTAAAAGTAAGTGAAAACCCAGAGTGAACACAAGACTCAGGAGGAAACAGACAGGATGGAAAAAGTACAAAAAAAACAAAGAACCAAAAACTGACAGGAGAACCCTGGGTAAAAGAAACATGACCCTGGGTGCACCCAGCATGGGGTGAGAGCTCTGGAGGATGGCCAGGGGCCTGGCTGAGGCGGAGCAGGAGTTCTGGTGCACGGCCCAGGGCCTGCCAGGCCAGAATCATGGAGGTCTCAGGCATGGGCGTAACGGACGCGGGGTACGCGTGGGACATGTCCCCCGCACTTTCCGTATCTGTGCCCTTTGTCCCCCACACTTTTTTCAACCATTACAACTGGCTAATCTGCTATTAAGATGCGGTAACGCGTTTTTCCGAGCCGTCTTTAAACGCACCGTGAGATAACGTGGGTGTGTAAGCCAAATCTTTTTCTTCTAACCAATAAAGAAGTGTCCCTAAAACACAGAATTTACCCTGGAAAAGAAAACTTTCAAAGAATTAAATCTGACAGAATCTTTCACTCATCTGGTCTGGCTCTGTCCCCACTCCATTGGTTTTAACTAAGTGATGAAACTCAAAAATATCTCTTGACATTCAGGTAAACTGGAAACATGTTTTATTTAATTTTTAGCAAATTATAAAAATGATTTTATATATTTTTTTCTATTAATTTGCTAATCATTCAGGTCAAGCTTCAAATATACGGTTTACATTAAAAAAACATTTTTGTTTGCTAATATGAGTTCACACATTAAATGCATTCAATTCATTTCTTTAATTTTAGTGTTTTATGTTTCGTGTTTCATTTCATGTTTCATGTTTTTTAATTTAATGTTAATTTCCTTTCATTTCTTTTTCTTTAATATTCTAAAGGCACAATGATTTTTTCTTTTTGGAGCTCCTGATTTTATTTTGACGTATTTTATTTTTATTTACTTTTATGCAGACTATATTTGTTCAACTCCCTGGCTTCTTTGTGTTGTTTTGTAATTTTGTAACTAAGTTCTTTTGTTTAAAATATATTTTTTGGGGAAAAAGAAAAAAAACTCACCGACACATTTTACACTTGGAGTTTGTCTTGTAATCATCTCCACTGACACTGTCCAACTAAGGATGTTCCTCTTCCTACTTCACATCACGTCTGGACTTTTGTCAGCGTTTTGCTTTGAGGACGTAGTGAACGTCTTTAAAAGGTGCAGGTTTTATGAGCGGCATGCATGTTTGTCTGTGTGTCATCGTGAGAGCAGACGCACACACAGGCAGCACACAGAGCAGCAGAGCCGCGGGAGGAGAGGAGGGGCTTTTTTAACGTTGGTGTGAATAAGAGGGACATCTTTATTGGACATTATGAAAACACGGTACAAATTATGTCCTGTATTGGTTCAAAACGGGACGCAACATTTATTGACCAAATAAAGGACAATTCTGTATTTTAAGGAACAGGTGGCAACCCTAACCATCAAACAACCAGCGAATGACTACACTTCATATTTTCAATGTCTTTTTTTGGGGTCTATTGTAGCCACTAAGTGAACCATGAGAAGAAACAAAGCAATGACGAGTTTCAGTTCTTTCTATTCCACTGACAATGAGTCACAACAACCTTCTGATATATATTATGTGTTTTTGATCTGATGATCTTTGTATCCAGTTCAAAGTTTTTGTAGAAAACGTAAATTGCAATATGTTTTCAGTGCTTGGAGCTCCTCCCAGGAAGGTGGTGGCAGAAGCCCTCAACGCTACAGCCATCAAGGTCACCTGGAAGCCCCCTTTATCAGTGAGGCAGCAGGGCCACATTCAAGGGTATCATCTGATCTGCTCCAGGCTGAAGAACGGGGAACCTCATGGCCAGCAGGTTGTCATGGACACTTTAAGCTTTGAAACACAGGTACTGTTGCACATTTTTAGTTCAGTATTTGTTTACCTTTGCTGTAACACACAATAACAGAGTTGTTAGCAGGCTGTATTTTAGTATCCAAATAACAAGTAAGAATAAAAGTTGTGCATATTCAGCATTTGAAATACTAAATAAAAAGGCGCATTGGTTTTAAAAATCTTCGATGAATGACTCACCGTATTTCTGTAGAATATCTTTGTCAATCGCTTGTCATAAGTCTAACATACATGTTTGTGTGTGAAATTAAACTCTGTTTTTCCATCAACATCTTGCAACAGTTGTGTTCAAAATATTTCATTTACTTTTGGATTTTAAAGAAAGATTCACACATTAAAGCTGGAAGTTTGGTTAATTAGGTGGTGCCTTTCTGATGTTTGAAGCTCTTTTCTCTCTGTTTAAAAGCTTGTATATAATTTGTATTTGTTTTTGTTCTTCTACCATCACGTCTTTAATTTTTGTAGGAGGCAGTTATACCCTCTCTGCTCCCTGAGACCTCATATTCTGTGGCCCTGGCTGCCTTTGACTCTAAGGGGGATGGAGCACTCAGCAGGGCCAGAGTGGTGACTACCAAAGGAGCTGGTGTGTGCAGCAACTATTTATATAAATATATTTTTAATACCTGTCACTTTCAGACTAGTTAAAGGCAAATAAATGTAATGTTGTAAATGATGGTCTTTCTCCTGGGTCTCCAACGACAGTGATGTAATGATAAAAATAAATAATTGCAGACATAAGTTATCTTAGAACAGCGGAGGTTTTATTAAACAATAACATACTTCATACTAGGATACTTCTTTGCCAAATTAGTGAAGATCCTCTTTATTTCAAATAAACTACCTTATATCTAATCATGCACTCTCGAAGGCCAAACAGTGAGAGCACCCTGATCTTTCCAGCTATTCCCTTTTTATAAACCCTGGTTACACCCAGATGTACACTAAACATACAGTCCCACTGGGATGGGCTTAAACAAAGAAGATTCAATTTTACATTCCATACCCTTATAAGATAAGCTAAAAAGTACAGTGAATGTTTTCCATCAAACTTGTTTTGACAGTAAGAAAGGTCTTATCTCCAGTTAAGAAACTGCTGGAACAGGGATTTTACAAAAACACATTCTTTCAGTGAGCCTCGGTACCAGGCAAAGATGTACAGGCACCACACACTCAACAGAAATAAATGGTAAATGGACTGTACTTATATAGCGCCTTTCTATCCAACCAGGATACTCAAAGCTCTTCACACAACAATCTGTGTCCTTATTTACCCGTTCACACGGCACTCTACAAGATCTCTACAAAGCTAACATATACATTCATCTATGGAGACTAATCAGTGCCACACACATTCATACACTGATGGGACACATCAGAGGCATCAGGGGTGAAGTGTCTTGCCCAAGGACACAACAACTGAGACAGCTGGAATGGGGGATTGAACTGGCAACCTTCTGGTTCCAGGACGACTCCCCAGACCACTCTGCCACAGCCGCCCCACATTAATCTTTCTTCTCCTCTGTTCCTTCCTCCCGTTCTCATTTCTCCCTTGTCTCTGAATCCTGTAAAAACATCTGTCCTTTGCTGTTTTCTTCCCAGTGTTTTTGCCATTACTTTTTTACTTTTTCTTTGGCAATAGAGCTTACTTCTGATGTAGCTACTAATTTACTGATTTTATCCTTTGTTGCTTGTTTTGCTGCTCTGTCTGCTGCTTCATTTTCTCTAACCCCTATGTGCTGGTATCCATAAAAAGTTTACTGTTCATCTCAGCATTTGTATTCTGAATAATGTTTGTTTTATTTCCAATGAAGTCTGGGTTTCCCCGCTTAGGCTGCTGCCCCTGCGACCCAACCCCAGATAAGTGGAAAGAAATAGATGGATGAAATATGTTGTTGGCTATCTGAGTGACTTCTGCAAACTTATGAGTGTTGAACTTGAATCTGAACAGATGGATGTTTTTAATGGCCTTGAAGGGAATTTCGTAATTGATTAACTAAATGTTTGATGCAATTTTGCATTTGTATACTTTTCGATCATTGCAGCATTAAGGCTGAAACAGATGGAGAGAGTTGGTGTGTGTATTACACTATGTTCTTTTTTTAGCCTAAACAAAAATGTGTTACGTTATGATATCTGACGTAAAAAATGTTACCTTCAGGGGTGTAACCAGGAAGAGACTGAAATGATTAAAGAGGTTGAATCATTATGATGTTTTTTAGAGGTTGTTATTGTTGTGCGGAGTCTCTGTTCAGATCCAGCCTGGACAGACTGGGCTGCTTTTTTTGGGTTTCCTAAAATCTGCTCAAGGTCTTATGCTGAGTCCTGTGCTGAATGCTGTGCTGTACCTGATTGGAGTCAGAAGATTTAGAATAAAGTATTGAGTATAAATCCAGTGGATTCCTGTATTTATTCAGACATAACATTTTTGAACAACACTTTTTTTACACTCTTCTCTTGTGTATTCTACCCAGCCAACATCTCCCCTGTACTGATACTTTTTGTAATAACTTTCCTTACTTCTGTAATTTGGGTATTTTATATTACACACATACTTTCCATGTTGATGTTTTGGATTTATATATCTGTTCATAATTATAATAGTAGTTGATATAATCCTGTATTGTATATGAATAACAAACTAATTTTCTGTATTTCGTTATCTTCTTGAGTGTAATGTCAACTGTTGCATCTGGCAGAATTCATGGTGGTGTTGGTGATAATGGTGCAATAGGAATAATGTCTAAATTGTCGACTTAAACTTAATTTGTTTGGGGGGGATCCCCAAAACAAAGTTTTTTTACATCTTTATTTTTCTTCTCCCAGCTATGTTTCAAAATATATAATGGTGGATGTTCCGGTGTATTTCCTTTATGTTTGACCCAATACTTCATTTGTCTCTTTTCATTGCT
>JARVJO010030760.1:0-11388 GCA_031762555.1 Cynodonichthys magdalenae | reverse complement strand
CTGTCTTCCTTTATTGCATTGTTACATCCCACACTGCCCCGTCTCTCCTTCCTCCTTTCCATCTTACTTTCCCTCAAGTACAGTTAGTTGTTGAAAACAAGGCGTCCTGAAGCCACTCATTATCATTCCTGGGCACGAAATGGTGGGGAGACATAGTGGCGACCATATTGTTGCTAAAGCATTACAGCACACAATGAGAGCAGAAAGAACAGAACCACGACCTCGGGGGAGTGGACAGCCGCAAAATGAAAATCTCTTGGAAAACTGAGTCTTGGGTTTCTGGAGACCAACAGGCGTTGACACGTCTCTAACGGAGACCCTGAGGGGCTTGTTTCAGGCAGAATTTTAAGCTGTCACTCTTCTTCATGTGTGAAGTAGATGCATTTCAGCTGAAAATGACCAAGTTTCAGCTTCCCAAACCAATGGAGTTAAAATAAATCGTTTCAAAAAGGTGCTCTGCATGAAGGGGAAATTTAAACTAAACAGTTACTCAGTGAGGAAGCTACAGATGCAATTTGTTTCAATTACATTCCCTAAAATCTGTTTTGTTTTTTTGGTGAAAATAAAATAATTGTTTAATTCATGCATCTATTATCTATACCCGCTTCTTCATTTCATGGTCATGGGCACCAGTCACCCTGAAAGGAAGGGTTCAAATAATGAATGTATCGACCCTTTTCCACTAGTGCCTCTACAGCACAGTTCGGCTCGACTTTGCACGGTTCAACTCCATTTCCATTATCCAGGATTCATAGAACCGACTCTCTTTTTAGTACCTACTCTGTCGAGGTTCTAACCGTACCATGCTGGCATGAAAACGCAACGTCAGAACACTGTCGGTCACTGATTGGTTGGGGGTGGAGTCACTGGTTGTGTCTGATAAACAATAACTTCATAATTCATAAACTATATTCATAATTTACTTACCAAAGTCATGCCACTGGAATTATATTACAACTTGTAAAGATTTGTAGGGAACAAAATATACTAATTGTTATGAATTCAACAAAAAAATTCTTTATGATTTAAAACCAAAGTTAAATTGAATGTTTTCAAATCTACAGGCGCTTGGTGAAGCTATGTTTCTGTGACGACGGATTTCTTTTGCAATTTTAACATACACCTTGTCATTTTGCATTATCTGAAAATAACAAAAGTCAAGTGATTTTTAAAACATCTTTATTATCCAACATTTTTAAGTTCTGCAACCACTGCATGTTTGTAAAAACCAGGAACAATAATCCAAACAATAATCACACACATCCAGACTGTAGATTTGTAGCGCTTACTTTGCAGGAGATTCATCTAAAACACACACAACATATATATTACTAAACCTTATTTAATCGACATTATATACTTTTACACTAGGCTCACTAGCAGATTAGCATTAGCTTATTTAATATTTAATAACATGTCTATTCAAATGACAAAAGTATCAACAACACAGCCGCTTGAAACTTTAAATTTTTATACGGACAGATTTTTTTTAAAAACCTATTCCTTTCTCTCGCTTTGTCCGCCATTTCAAGCAGAAAAAACCTCCGGTTGGCCCGCAATGCATTATGGGATGTGGTGGGCCGGGAAGGATCCATCGGACCAGTCCTTCAATTTGGGGCAAAGGAACGACGTATTTGTCGGCCGCATCGGAGGAGTCTTCGGTTTTAGACAGCCTTCATTGCGGCACATCTGTCAGCCTTCGGAGGACCAGGCCACTCGTTCTGGACACAGCCTGGGACTGCCCAGAACCCAGCCACAACAGTGTAATGGAAAACCACCCGAACCGTACCGAATAGAGCTGGGCTAGGTCAAACCGTGCTGTACTGGCACTAGTGGAAAAGGGGCACAAGTTTCTCGATCTGCTGCAGTTGAGAGGGAGTAGATCTACAGAAATATGAAGGATCATAATTTGTGTTCTCTAAAATGTTCTCTGGTGTCTAACAAACATAAAATGATCTTAGCCTAAAACTCTAGCATGAAAGGCAGCAGGTGATGTGTGCTGCTTCAAGGAAATTAATCAAATATGTGTTTATAACAACTGTTGCCTTTTGTTGTTTTTTTTTATAATAACTTAGTCATTTCAAAAAAGGAATCTCTCTCTCTCTCTGTGTATATATATATATATATATATGTGTGTGTATGTATATAGCCTTTCACACCTCCAGACAGCGGGGAGGTGGGAGGTGACAGACAGTTTTAGAGTCTCACTTTGCCCCATGAGTTTTACTCCCAGAGAGAAAATAAAAAAGGTGAAAAAAAATTCTGAAGAAAAGCAGATAATTCCACAAGGGAACTGAAGCAAAACTATTCTTGACGTACAGTTTTCATACTAATCTAGATTGATTTCTTTCCCCCCAAACCTTGGTGCATTACATCAAGAGCCGAGCAGCACTTTCATCTCCAGAATGCAGATGTTTCAGCCACATCTGTCTCCCTACGCCTTCTTCTTCTGCTCCCATTAACAGTTTGGTTTGAATGATCTGTTGTTCATAATCACGTGTTATCTGTCGTGTTGTAGAAAAAATGAGCAGCGAGTAGAAAACACAAGCAAGAATAAAAAGCTGTAATGAAGAAGGCACCCTGAAAGGACACGAATGAGCAGAAGGTGGTGGTAAGATGTAAATGAGAGGAGAAAAGAGAATCAGGCGAGCAGCATTAACTCCTACTACAATCCCACTGCACTTTAGATGAACCTTCCAAGAGGAGGAAGGAGTGGGGAGTAAAACTTGCTGATTTTTTCTCCTTATCTGGGCTCTAACTCTCTACAGTCTAAGCTTTTGCTTATTCTGTTCATACCCTTCAATCATATCCTCTTACAACTGTAGGGACTTTTGGGCACATTTGAAATATTATAAATTATGAATGACTAAAGTATTATTTTAATAAACCTCGGAGCACCACTTCTCTTATTTTGTTACACTTGGTAGCTCAGGAAAAAGAAGCAAACCTGTCAATAGTTAGTTATTATCGGTCTCAAAAATTCAGTCCCAAATAATTGTGAGTTCTTGTCTCAGACAAATCACCAAAAAATTATCAAGACACAAACGTCGTTGATTAAAGTTGGTATGCTCCGCTGCCATTGCTAAAATACAGGTAGACTAAAATGGTGCAGAAAATTGACGTTGTCGTTCTCAACTCCTTCTGTTCGCTGATTGACCCGATTAAAATTCGGAGAAATCATTTACTGTGGGAAAAATCCTAGACAGAGCAGAGAAGGGAAACTAAAATTGAGCAGAACTGCGTAGGAAGGCAAGGGCCAGGCTAACTGTTACTGTTATTATAAACATTTTTTATATATCCACACACGTTAGGATGTCAGAGCAGAATGTACAGGGTGAACACAGACAAATGTTATTTTCATCTGTAAAGCGCCTGTTTTTAGGTCACACACTAACAGACATAAATCAACATTACAGTACCTTAAACTGACTGATGTGTGTGTTTTTGCAAATTCCTTCATGTGTGCAACCGTAACTCCTGAAAGACATTCAGATTGACTGAGCACATTTGTTTTAGCAAATGACTGAAACTAGTGGAAACTGGACTTCTCTTAAATATTTTTTTGAAAAAAGCATGTGTATTTCTGTTCAGTGATTTAGTTTATATGAATACATGAACACATTTCCATCACATCCCCTGATTCTTCCTCGCTATGCCTCTTTGATCTGGACATAAAAAAAATAAATAAAAAAATGTAAGAGGCACATGCTCAAACTAATATTTCAAAAATGGAAAACAAAAATTAAAGCAGTAATATATAAATTATGTGCTAAAATATATAATTTGTTAAAACTAAGCTGGAAAAATAAATGTATTTCTCCTTTTTTAAATTAATTGAAGCATTTTATGTTTATTTATTTATTGGTCCATTTATATATTGCTGCTTTGTCAGTTTTGGTCCTCTATAGCATAGAGGCTCGCTCCCAAAGCTGCAAAGGCAACTTACAATATTTACTGTGAAGTTGGATTTGTTGGCCTAAACAAATAACAAAAAGATGCAGGGAAAATAAATCATCAGCTGTGTGTGTAAAAATCATTCAGGACTGTGGGGGTCATAGGAACGTACAGCTAAAGAAGAAGCAGAAAAAATGAGCGATAGCAAGTGGGAATTTATTTTGCCTCAGTTTTTTGCTTTGGTGTCATATTTAGTGTTACGGATGAGCAAAGCTGTTTGGCTGTACAGCGACTGTCCCATCTTGACATGTCGATCATGGACAAAGTGGGACTTTTAGAGTTTGTAAATGAAAAAATTACTTAGTCAAGTGAATGAATCAGTGGAAGAAAAACCTTTCATTCGTGCTGGATTATCATCTGAAGCTTGAAAGTGTTGCAGCAGTTTTAATCCCTCAGTATGAGTCAAACCGCTGACACACAAGGCTTTTAAACGGGGTTAATCATGACACAAGACTATGTCTGAAACAAATTAAAGAAAACGCTTCAAAAACAACACTACAGATAACATTTTAAAAGGATTTATTTGTTATGGAAGCATCATTATAAAATCTGTAGTCATACCTAAAAATCCTGAAGGTTTTTCTACATTAGTTTTTGGTTATCCTTTTTATTTCATTCTAGCAAAAACAGTGAAATTACACTGATATCACTGCAGAATTTATATGACGAAGTGCTACATGCTGTTCTGGAGATGCTAAAGCTAGCTGCTTGTAAACAACTATAAAACTTGTTGTAAGAAATTTTATACAAAACAAAAAGTTTTTAAATAATTATTGCATGAACTGCTTTAAAATAGTTGAGATCTGAATAGTTTTAAAAACATAAAAAGAAAAATTTAATTGTTTTCCCCTTGAGAAATAAACCATGATACATTTTTAGTGCTTCTCAGTAATCATGGTGGATGATTCTAAAGATGTTTGGATAAACAGGAAATTCTGTCATAAACACTGGACTTCAGAAAACAGCTCTGTGTTTTTGCAGAGTGTAAACCAGCAGGATCCTTTTCAGAGGGACGAAAAAGCCCACTTTAAGGATATTCGCTACTACTGGTTGATCTAGGAAGGAGGAGCAAAAAAAGAGAAAAATATAAATGTAGGTTTTTTTTATGTGTCATAAATGTGAGGTGTAGTTTTTTAAAGCTAGCAGGCCTTCTGGAAACAGGCTCAACAAACACAACCCTCTGGATAGTACCTTTTAACTTTATGAAAGCTGGCTTTAAACAGAAACAAAGAAAATATTTTGGCTAATCTGCCTTTAGGAAAGTAATGTCTGTAGTGTTAAAATGAATCAAATATAAAAACCTGTTGAGTGCAGGGCTCTAGACTAACGTTTTGCACTGGTGCGCCTACATTTTTTTCTTAGGTGCACCAGCACAAAATTTAGGTGCACCCACACTTTCAACTTGTTTTTTTAATCACTGTCCGTTAAGGCAATATTAACTTATTAATGTTTAGCTAATAATCTAGTTCTTTTTTTGAACCAGAATTGTACAAGCCATATAATTTAATAAAAAAATATTTAAAGTGATTCTATGACCTAAAATGTTAACGTAAACACCTCAAGATAAATGAAATGAAATAAATAGGTGCAAATGTTTAAGGGCTTAACATCTTATAAACAGCTCAAACTGAACATTTCATGGTTGAATGTCTTTTAGACCCCACATGCCCCTCAGATGGACAGCTCCTGTAGTTTGGCCTTCTGGATCTTTGGCCTTGGTTAAACCAGCTTTCCACACTCTCTGTTGCACAGCACAAAATAACTGAAAACGACATTTTTTTTATTTGTTAGATTGATTATTTTTTTAAATGACTATTTTGTTCAAAAATATTATATTATTTAGATGGTTTCAGCTTATTTAATACTATTTATTTTTCATATTTGATCATTTATTAAATTACATTTATCACAGAGCAGTTCTGTCACAGTATGTTTCTACATATAAGCAAGCTTAGCACATCAAAAATTGTGACGAATGGAAATTGTGGATATTTCTTTTTGAAATGCGCTCACGAACATGTCAAGGCTACTTTATTTAGTTTTTTTTTTACAGGGGGGTGGGGGGATAAACGTTAAACAGAGACTCATCTTTGCTTTAATATGGGGCAAAAAATGTTCGTCTGTTAAAGTTAAAATTGTTTTTATTAGAAGAACTCAAACAGTGAATCTCACAGAAAGACTCACCGCCTGCATGCGCCACGCTCCCGTCGCAGCGGTCTCTCACGTGGAGAGAGGAGTGTGGTCATGCACGCAAAGTTGGATGTATCAGTTCAATAACAATACTATGAACACATAAACATTTAATATAAAATTAGGTTCTAGAGACCAAAGTCTCTGGTAGCTCGGGAGCGAAGTGCTGGAGGAAGTCTACTCACTCAGGACTGGCTAGGGCTGGGCGATATGGCCTAAAATTAATATCACGATATATTGACCAGTTCACCGCAACAAAGACTGACATCAGAAAGACCCGCCCTGCTCTTCTCTGATTGGATAAAGCTGTGGGGTTCATTTGATTTGTTGAAAGCAGCATCTGTTTAAACCTGTATCAGACTGGGCGGCTTTAACGAGACCGCAGCAGAAAACAAGCAGGTTTCTTGTGACATTTCAATGACATCGGTCATTGTTATAAATGTCGGTCTCGGTTATTTTTCAGTTTATCGCCCAGGCCCAGCCACTTCTAAGCCGCTAACCTGCAGCTTGTTGTTACTGCAAACTGGCCTCACAAAAAGACCCGCCCTGCTCTGCTCTGATCGGATAAAAGGACTTTGGGGTTCATTTGATTTGTTGAAAGCAGTGTCTATTTAATCCCGCATCAGGACTAAAAAATGGACACGCCGTCCACCTCGAACGACTGTTCGCACCAGGGTGACTGGAAAAAAATTTTTCTAGTCGCACTATTAAAAAATCTGGTCGCATTTGTGACCAAATTAGTTGCACTCTAGAGCCCTGGAGTGTGATAGAAGTTTGTTTATATTTGAAGAAAAAAACATGTGATGCAAGAAAACAACGGGAATATATACAAATTTAAATCTTCTGAAAACAATGAATCTGCAAAATACCAAAACATTTATCTTATTCTATTATATCAGATATTTGTTTATATGCAGTTTAATTTATCACATGTTGCACATTTCAGTTTTATTACTGGTGCCTGAAATGTCATTGTCAAACTAAAAAAAGCAAATATGAAGTTAGTAAAGGCTTAAAAGTCTTGTTCACGAACAATAATATCAGCAACAAGTTCAAACTTTTGCTTTAAACATTTTGCAACAACTCAACCAATCTTTAGATTTAGAGATTTTCTGCATTTTCTCTGTAGTGATGAATGATAAAGAGAAACTCAGTTGTGTTTACTGACCTCGGTGACGTCCATGACCTTGATGGCTGCCAGTTGTCCGGTCTTGACATGTCGACCCTGGACAGAAACAGAAAAACACAAAGGAGATGAAGAAAATCTAAACTTGGTCTGTATTCACCACAGCAACACACCATAATGGTGACCAATCGATGTGCCTGTTGTTACAGAATGAACAGCTCAGCTAAAAGGCAATCAAATGCAAAATGAATTTTCATTGTTCTGCTTTGCTGAAACAAACCAGAAAATGGCCAATTTCTGTCATGGAGTGGCAGAGCAAACCGATGACAGAAATCTGAAGTTATTTCCTGTTTATAGACTGAGAAAACCTTTCAAACAAAATGTTCACTGAGAATTACAGTCAACGACAAAAAAAAAAAAACTACAGCACAAATTATTCAGAACATAAAGTACACAAACTACACAAATAGCATAAGGTGGGAAATGAACTGAGACTACTAATATCTCATGATATTGTAACGTTTCAGCCACATGGATCTTAAGTTTAACAAACTTTCTGCACTGACAGACCCGATGAATCAGATTATCTCACACTAAAATGTATAACACAACAAGAAGCAAGGAAAATAAAGGCAGAACATTAATTGCAGGAGAGAGAATAGGCAGATTTTTCTACTAAACTTTGGATAAAAGAGTAAGTTCAACTTCTCACTGTGATTTAAAATGTGAAAAATAGCTCCGTATGTATGCTTGCTCTCATAGTTTACTTCTATAAAGTGACAGAAATTATGTGCAAAAACTCTATTTGACTAATTTAATAACTAAAGACCAGAGTAATAAAGTCAATGAAAATAATAACAATCATCAAATATTTCACAGACAGACAGAAAACATCTGCATCACATTTGTAGATCGTGTCCTTTAACGTGAGTCTAAACTGCCACACGATCAGGTTTCTATTGTGAGAAACTGGGCTTGGACACCTGAACCAGCAGCCCCCGCTTGGTTCTGAATGAGCTGGCCCAGTCTGCAGTCTGAGCGATGAAAGATTAACCCGATTCAGTTTAGCCGCAGGAGACGTGTGCACGTATGTGTGTGCAGGCGGGGTCAGAGAAAGGGTCGAGGCTGACCGAGGGAACAAACGGCAAGAATACCTGGAGAACAAACGTGAGCTGGTGTCAAACTGTGGGAACGACGACTCTACAGTAACAGAACACAATGATGATGTCAGAACAATAAAAAAACAAACAAAATCTACTTTGGAAGTGGGTTCTCCTTAAGCCATACAGAATTCTACACAGCTGACCCGGTAGAGACTAATTGATAGGACTGTGTATTGGCAAAAATTTGATGATGTGATTTATATCATAACACTGGGGTCACGGTATGATATGTTGCAATATTGTAAGATTATAATAAAAAAACTCAGTATACACTATGCATTACATGCATAAAATCTGATTCAATTCAATTCATTTTTTATGCAATCAGAAAAAAACTGAACAAAACTGCGTTTTTATTTTACCTTTTTTCGAACGACATCCATCTATTGGGCTTTAAATAAAAATCGATTCAGTGTCAGGAAATATTTCGATACTTTCCTACACCCCTACTAATCAGTGCTTTAGTTCACATCAGACGTAATGAAGGTTTCATTGTAGTACTACAAGGAATTGAACCTCCAACCTTGTGATTAGAGGATCGACTGCTCAAACATCTGAGCCACAGCCGCCTCCTCAGATGGTGCAGCAACCATGAGAGCAGAGGCTAAACAGGAGAACAATCCTTTGTTTAACCGCACACAGTTTGGCTCCTTCCTCCATCTTCTTCCTCCTCATAAATCATTTCTGGCTGATTAAAAAGTTTCAGCCTTCTGCATTGCAACACATCTAGTGTCAAACATCATCACAGTGTGATTTAAGCTGCAATCAGTAAAAAAAACATGAACACTGCTGAATGTCTTGAGTTTGAAACTCCAACTTTTTTAATGTAGCTTGAAATCATTCTGTTATAAAATCAGGTTGGTGAGTGTGTATGTGTGTGTGTATGTTTAATAGGTTGGCCATCAGCACCTTTTAGCAAACAATGCAAGTTTGTCTCTCTCTCTCTCACACACACACACACACACACACAAACACAGAGTGTATTAGAGCTGCAGTGCAGACACAGATGACATCATGATAAACACTAATGAATGAACGTGATTTTTTTCCTTCTTGAGGTTAAATTTCATCAGACTCCCTGAAGTTAAAACACACATTTAAAACTCCTACTTTACTAGAAAGACTAAGTGTGTGTGTGTGTACAAGAAAGAATGATGCATGGCAAAAAACAATTTATAAACAAGGCAGTCTAAATTATTAATAAGTTTGTGTGTATGTGTGTAGCTCCCAGCTGTGTGTCAGAAAGATGACTTCAGAATATAAGTCCCCTCCAATCCACTGATGCACAAGGACCAGCCAGAGAAAACCTTGAAAGATGACATCATCTGCTCTGGTTTCTTTGTTTAACACACACATACAAGCACACACACCTGGTTAGTTTGGACACAGACAGATTTATGCAGTAAAACAGGACAGATTAGAACTAAAATATAAACTGAATTATCTTCATTTCTTTAGTTTGAGATGAATAATGTGAATCCTGAATTTTTATGTAACACTAAAAACAGTCCAAAATCAGACGGCAACAACTAAACAACTGAAGGAAAACATAATCCCAATAAATGTTACAATATTTATCAGGAAAACTGTGCAAAAGTCAGGTGATCTCACTGAGACAGGTGGTCTGATTTACAAGAGAAACCTCTAACACAAACACATAACATCAGTTACACAAAAATCATGAAACATATTGACATGTGAAAGAGAGTAAAGTTAAACAAACCTAAATCTAAAAACAAGCTTTACCCGTATTTAAAATGTGTTGAAAATGTCCCAGAGGTATCAAAGTAGACTGTTTAATTCTTGCTGTAGTGAACCAAGGAAGATGGACAGATTAACAGATCTGCAGAGTTAACAGAATTAAAATGTAACAAATACTTAACACAACTGGTTTATTGCTGACACTGCACTTCAGGTGTGTAAATCTGAGCAAATATTCTGATCAGAAATGCTGGCGCTCACTGTTAGGGGTCATTTTGTTTTTTGGGCAGCAAGAAGGTCGCCGGATCAAATCCCGGCCCGGGGACCTTTCTGGGTAGAGTTTGCATGTTCTCTCCGTGCATGCGTGGGTTCTCTCCGGGTACTTCGGCCTCCTCCCACAGACCAAAAACATGACTGTCAGGTTAATTGGTAACTCTAAATTGTTCCTAAGTGAGAGAGTGAATGGTTGTTCGTCTCTATGTGACCCTGTGATGGACTTGCGACCTGTCCAGGGTGTACCCTGCCCCTCGCACTGTAACGGCTGGATATGGGCACCCATGACCCTGAAAGGAAGAAACGGGTATAGATGATGGATGGATGGATAAATATCATGACTGATTTCACACACACACATCCTAGTACATGCATCAAACTGAGGATTTTGTATTGACTTCCATTTCTTTATGCCTAACCCAGACATTTTCTCTGACCCTAACCTTAACCAAAATGTAATTCCCACCTTACTTATCTGTTTTCAGTCACTTTATAATTACACACTTTTTAGGTTAATAAAATAATTGTGATAATAATTGAGATTGGAAGAAAAAATAAACTGGGATCATTTTATTGCCATATCGCACAGCCCTAGTACACACACACTTCTATCAGCTGTTCCCTCTTTACTGGTCTCCACAGTGAGTCATCCTCCTCCACCTCACTCTGTCCTCTGTCCTCATTTTGTCCTCACTCTCTCCTCTGCGTTTTCTGTCCTTGCTCTGTCCTCTGCATCCTCTGTCCTTAATCTGTCATCTGCAATCTCTGTCTTTCCCCTGTCTTCTGTCCCCACAACATGTACCTCCATGTCCTCTCTGGATCCATATGTCTCCTCTTGGTCTTTTTCCTGGCAGGTGCATCTCTAAAATACTTCTACCAATATATCCACTGTCACTCTGGACATGTCCAAACCAATATTCCCACTGTCCCTCTGGACATGTCCAAACCAATATTCCCACTGTCCCTCTGGACATGTCCAAA
>JARVJO010030759.1:0-11391 GCA_031762555.1 Cynodonichthys magdalenae | reverse complement strand
GGTCTCTCTGCTTAGGCTGCTGCCCCCGCGACCCGACCCCGGATAAGCGGAAGAAAACGGACGGACGGACGGATAAAAAAGAAAAAAAAAAGAAATGCGAAATAAGCATGTTTCTATGTACTGGTTTGGAGTGAAACAACCAGGTTACGCACATCATGATAAATTTGTCTGATGTCGATGTTATGCATGGCTGTAATAAACAGGAAGTAGAGGTTGCAAACAAGTACTGACCATACATCTTGGAACAATGGAGATGAGGTTTAGGGAATGTGTTGCTATTGAGCAAGTTGTAATTGTTCTGCAGTATCAACTAGTATTGCCAATGTTACATGGTGTCAGTCAACATGTACCTGTTGTTGCTTCCAAACATGGTTTTCGTGCATTATGGGAATCTCCAGAAAGATGCCAACAATGAAAACAGCTGATCTGTCATGTAAGGTAAATGTTCACTCCATAAGAACTTATTCAGCAAATGTGTTTCCATCTCCCCTTTTGAGCATTAACTATTTTTCTGAAAATCCAAAAACCACTGCAAATGCAAATATTTATTTGAAAAATTGAGGAAGTACTTTTAAGATTTTGCTGTTTCCATTGACCTTGTCTAATGCAATACTTCAAAACATGCAGAAAAAATGCTATGGAAAACACAGATACTGAAGATTGGCTATAGAAATTGGTGAGAAAACATTTCCTATTCAACTTTGCTTCTTGGCTTTTTTCTTATAAAAGCTATACAAAAGCTGGAAAGAATCCGATAAGAGAGACTGACATTCCTGAGCTTTTTTTCTACAAGATCTTGTCATCACCTAGGTAAATATATTCAAAAGATGCTTAGAGTCTGAGTGAGGTTAGACACCAAAACCTATGGAAACTGTTGGTGACTCTGGAATACAACCATGAACAACGAGGGTGTTTGAGACTCATTTCAAGAGAGGGAAAAGAAGAAAAGAGGAGAGTGCAACGTGCAGGCTTTCCAACCCCAAAGGGCAAAACTAAAAGAGTTGCAGAGAAGTTGGAAGAAGAAAGAAAAATGTATTTTTTATTGGAAGGCAGAGGAAGGGGACCCTCCTACAGCAATAAACGGGGAAATTCCCCTTAATTGAAGAAACCACCCCTCAGATCAAAGTGTGTTTGCGTGTGTGTGTGTGTGTGTGTGTGTGTGTGTGTGTCTGTGTGTGTGTGTGCGCATGCAGCAATGCAAATCTTACATACAGGCCCTTTAAGCTTGAAACAGGAGGAATTATAAGGTAGAAGATGGAGAAATGATGGCAATGACTATAACTCTGTTATGTTGATGTATTCATACACAATGACTGCATGTATGTTTACAGAACCTACATTTGCAGCAAACATAAAGTTAAATACATATCACTAGAGGAGGCACAGCAAACCGTCCGCTGTTAGCATCTGTGACAGGAGCGAAAATGGCTATCTAGGAGGGCATTTGCTCATATAATAAATTAATAATTATGTTAAGTTCATTCAATAATCATGTAAAACAGCAAATATATACCAGATGTACGCATACCAGAAACATATATAAGTAACAATGATTCAAACTAAACCTGAAGTCAGTCAGTAACTTAGAGTTTTTAGCTAGTTGAAAAATTATGAATAGTAATAAAATATATTGTTTATTTCTTACCGTCATAAATAATAGTAATTATTTATCAGTCATCACTTAGAAATTGTTTTCTGTATACCTGGTTATAAGATGAAACTTGTCTCTACACTGATTTTAGCTAACATCTTCTCAGTCGGTCAGGTTTGTCTAGTAAAAAAACTAAAATTTTTAATACATATGTGTAAATATTACCAGAGGACAAATCAGTTTGTGGGTCATATTTAATAGTTTGTGTTAAAGTTGTTGTGATTCAGCAGAGTGCTAAATTATGTAAAGCAAAATATGCTACACAAACAAGCTAATATCTGATAACCAGTTCAATAATTAGCAGTGATTAAATTAGACTTATACGTTTATTTTAATTTTAACCTGTTAAGATATTTGCTTCAGTTCTGGTCATATCACATCCACATTGAGGTAAAACATAAAATCTGCTTTCTTGTAAAAGGAAATACATTTCTCTTCTGTGTGTAAATCCGTACACAGCTTTACGGCATTATTTAAAACATTAGATGTTCAAAACTCTGAAACAATATTAATATATATTTTTAATAGTTTTTATCATTTTTACATCATCAGGCTTTTTTCTTAGCTATATTGCCAACATGTAATAGACTGAGATGCTGAGAATGTTGACAATATTGTTTGAGAAGGACGAGGTACGTAGTTGAGGTTGTGGATAGAGAATGTGCACTATCTGGTCCAGCTCGGTCCAGAACATTTGGGTATGAGTGTGTATGCAAGCTGTACATAAGAACCAGAAAGCTATACAAAGCAGAGTTTTTTGGGTTATATTGCATCTTTTCTAAAAGGATGCAACAATGTTCAGATGTCAGCTGAAGCTTCAGATAAACCCTGCTCAAATGAAAAATTTATACGACGTTGCACAATTTTGCATTAAAGAGGACAATTCATGTCTTTATATACAGTCATTAAATACATTTTGATGTGTACTTGGAGTTTCTAGCAGAGCTGAAATGTTGTATTTAGTCTTTCGTGGTGCTGCACAGATCTTTAGATTCTGTTTATGTTTCAACCTGTTCTTTTTATTTACCGTTGTTTAACCAGGCAAATCCCATTGAGATCACAGTTCTCTTTCTCAAGTGCGGCCTGGTCCTGAAGGCAACCTATTATACATATTTTTGTGTTGTGGGGGAAACCAATGTACCCAGAGAAAACCCACGCAAGTACAAGGAGAACATGCAAACCCCGAACAGAACGACCCCAGGTCCAAACCAGGGATCGAACCCAGGACCTTCTTGCTGTGAGGGCTCAGTGGTTCTATGACGTTTTCTGAACTATTAAGTCAAACTATTTGATGTGGAACTGCCAAATAAAGCCTGGACTTACCAACTACAATTCGGTCGTCTTCATTCTCCTGTTGTTCTTGGTGACACTCTGGCTCCAACATGTAAGGCTGGATGGATAAGTTTTCCATTGTTGACATTTTTTAATTGATTTGTAAATAAAATGTTTCTGCACAGCTAGATAACCACAGCCCCTCTATAAACCTAGAATGGAAGCCAGAGAGGGGTGGGGTGTGAAACACTTAATTTGGATTTAAAGGAACAGCATAAAAGCAAGATACTTTGACTCACACCTCAGAAAAGGGGTGAAAAAAGGGGCTTATGGAGTTAAGACAGAGAGGAACTCAGACCAAAGCATTGCAGTTCCACTTTAAATAGACCCAATTGCATGATTTCAATGTGAAAAAGAATGATTTAAAAGCATGATACGTTTGTCTACTTTATCACCTAATTATTATGCTTAGTATTGCAATGTTTGTATCACAAAACATCTCTGGTGAAACAGTCTGCATGGTTCTGTTTTTAGAAATATGCGCCATTCAAAATGTCAGGAAACAAAACTTTAATTTTACTGTTTGACAGGCCTTTTTTAAATGTTTTGTTCTCATCAGAGTTACATGTCATGTCATGTCATGTCAAGCAACTTCTCTATATTTTATGCATAAACCAACTCATTCTGAGTTTATGGCAAAGCTGTACATCTTGATCAGTAAGACTCAAAAAAAGGAGCTCAGTCTGTCGGGCAAAGAAGCCAATTAGAACGTGTGGTGGGAGTTAACACAACATGCCAGCTTAATAAAAGCTGAACTGTCTCCTCTAACTCTGTGTAACAACAGTGAACATGTATCTTTACTTCATCAACTAGACTGAAGAACATTACCAGCAGCCTGTCACTCCCACACCCAGCCTTGGAGCAATTTAACTAACGACTCCAGCAGCTTGGCAAAGAGTTTCTTTAGATCTTGTTGTTTCTGACACTGTTAATTTTTTATTTTTATTTTTTGTTTGTTTCATTTGTATTTTGGTTAGTGTTTGAGAAATGCTCATGTTAACAGGCATACTTTTCAGAACTCAGTTGTTGTCCAGTGGTGTTAGGTTTAGTGTGGTAAGTTGTTTTCATTGTAGTTGTGGGAGTTACTGACTGTCTAATGGCTGTAAGGTCTTTTGTCATCTTAGATGGACTGAGACACTAAAGTCATGACCTCACTCTGATGAGCTTTTTTTTTTGACTGAGCTGGATGGTGACCTCTCAGCAAAGATATATCACTATTTCAATAAATGTGCATTAATACCATAAAATAAATCAATAAGAGACAGCTACTAACAGCTGCATCAGCTTAAAAGCCTTTTGAAGCCTGAACAGTGTCAGAGTGTCATTTTGGTCAGTCTTTACAGTACAGTGTTTTTTTAAAATAAGGGATAGTTTTTTGTGTTTGTGTGTCTGTGTTTTAGAGTCCAGCTAACTACTCAAAACTGGCTTTAGTAAAAAAAGTCTGACATTTAAATCAACTGAAACTTTCCAGTTTGTGCAAACGTTATTTGCTATGTGTTGGAAATTGTTTACACAAAGTGCCCACACACACAGGGCAAACCCCACCTTTGGCTATTTTGACATAATCTGTCTCAAAATAGGCATCCAACCTGAATAGTGTTTTCATTTTTTTTGTCAGCTGCCTTCTTTTTTGATTAGAAGCACACAAATATTTAGGCTCTTCAGACATCTGTCTGCTATGAGGTGATTCATGAAACTACATTGCTAGAACAGTGGTGCAGTGCACAACATTATGTTATTTGAACATAATGCCCACAACATCAAGTGGCTTAGATGCTTTTTGGAGCATGGGTGGACTGTCCTTAAATATGTTCTGAAACACAATGTGCGGCAGAACAGTAACATCAGCACCTGTATCGATTTCAAATGTCACACTATTGTTGTTAATGTTAATTTTCACCATCCAAGAATCATCATTAGTTGTGACGCTTCAAAGGAAGATGGCGTCTTCATCCTCTTCCTCCACCTCATGCACAGACCTAGGTGTCCTGCACACAAGACTATAATGCCCTTTTCTGCCACATGAATGACATTTGTTTTCATTTGCAGGACAATCTTTTAGGATGTGATGGATAACTGCCACATTTTTGACACTGACTGTGAAGCTTTTCATTTGTAGTTGAAGAAATTTATTGGAGCTTTTTTACTCACTGTGTTTGTATGACTGTTTTTTTTTGCTTTTCAGAAACAGTTGTGGAACCAGAGATTCCAAGTTTCAGAGCCTTTAAAAAGGGGGAGGTGAAAACTTGACTGACACTAATTTGACCAATGACTGGATGACTTCCTCTCCTTCATAATGCAACTTGATGATTTAAGGCTTTACAAATGTGTCTAATGTGTACAGCATGCAGTCCGCCTCATCACCCATGCAGTATATCAGCGTATTTATCTGATTCTCTTCAAAACTTGCATTTAGGTTACTTGCCAGGCGAAATCTTTCAAATCTTCGGATCCATTTTTCCCACTCTTGCGGTTTTGAATAGTTGAAGGACTCCGGTGGCTGGATATTGAACATAGCACAAGGTCCTGGCCCCACTACGACTATCTGCAGTGCTGCTGCCAATGGTTGCCCGAGCCAACAGCTCACGTTTTCTCCATCACGCATTTCGTCCATTTTTCTTCTTCACAGGCGTGTAAACTGACAGACTTCTCCTCACCACGTAACTACAGGACTTCTGACACCATGTCGTGTTATTATATTAGCAACACTTTCTTTCTTTCTTTCTCTTTCTTTCTTTCTTTCTTTCTTTCTTTCTTTCTTTCTTTCTTTCTTTCTTTCTTTCTTTCTCTTTTCTGCTATTTATCCCTTCACCTGCAGCCCCCCTCACTGACGTCACTCTTGTGCAACTCTGTCTTTACTAAATACTCAGTTATGCGACAGTATGTTGCCCAGAATCCTGTTGGTGAATTTCTCCAGTCCTTTCTTCATGAGTCCTTGAGGTCCCATGACCACTGGTATTGTTTCAGTCTTCATGTTCCACATTCTGCTGACTTCATTTTCCAGATCTTGATACTTTGACAGTTCTGTCATTTTCACAAAGATGTATTTTTCTGATGGTATTGCCATGTCAGTTAGCATGCAAGTCTTGTTTTTCTTGTTCTTGATGACAATGTCTGATTTGTTGGCTTTTATTTCTCTGTCTGTCTGGATTGGCATGTCCCAGAGGATGGTGATGTCTTGGTTCTCTGTGACTGTCTGTGGCTGATGTTCGTACCATTTTTCTGTTATTTTGATCTTGTACTCTCTACATATCTTCCAGTGTAGCTGCCTTCTTGTGCCTTTGGGTATATTCAGTTTTTGCCAATTCTGGGCAGTCTGAGATGATGTTATCAATGGTCCCTTCATATTTTCCACACATCCTACAAAGTGGATTGGTCCCATCTTTCATGATGTGGTGGTGATAAGACCTGGTAGCCAGGCTCTGGTCCTGTGCTGCTATAATCAGGACTTCAGTTTCTGCTTTTACCCAATTGCCCTGAGCAGTTTGCTCTATGTTGGTCATCACCAGCCTCTGTAGTTCCTTTTCGGTACTTCTTCTTCTTCTTCTTCTTCTTATTTTTTATTTATTTATTTATTTATTTATTTATTTTATTATTCTTTTTTCAAAATCCAATAAATCAGAAATTGATGTTTTATTTTGTGTGTTGGCCCCAGGAAGAGTAGTCTAATGGTGACCCTAAATAAAGAAATAAAGAAGAAAATAAGGAAAAAATACTCACTTTAAACTCGAACAATATTTCAGTTGAGAAGTGACAGAAATTCAGTTTGTTTCAGATCTAATACATTTAAAGTATTGCATTGGGGGCAAGATAAAATGTTAACAAGGGTCACATTTGGCCTGCGAACCTTGGGTTGGATGCATTTGTTAGACTTTAAGGTGTTAACGTGTATTTTGAAGAACACAAGTCAAAAGAGATGATGATGCAGTTTAGTCACACTGTCATGTGCTTCTTATAAAGAGAAACAAAACTAAATAAATCTAAATAAATAACTCACAAGTTGCCATAGGAATCGGGAAATAAAAATTTCCACTATATCATCTGCTTTAACACAACTTACTGTCGGTGTACTGAATGAAAACTTGACATGTCATAAAAACAGTCTCAGTTTTTTTTTGACCTGTTGATTACTATGCTAATTTTCATTCATCTGTATTTTGTTATACTACAACCCTGATTTTCCTTTGTTGTCTTTTATACATAATAAGTGGTACACATTTGGTTGCTGAATGTGACTGTAGAAAATATTTTTACTGCACAATTGTGCTTCTGTCTTTTGTTTTACTTTGTATGTATAAATGCTTGTGTGTTCTTTGGGTGTGACACTTTGGTTTTTATTTTTTCCATCTGTACACCTGGCATATATCAGCCTTTAAATTCTGACGTATGTAGTCTGTTACCAGGTTACCTTTGTGGTACTAGGCTTTCTGACCTACTGCTTTTAATTGTATTTTTTTGTGTGTGCATGGTTCATCAAAAAAAAAAAAAGTGAAAGCATCATCCCAAATACCAAACTGCATGCTCATTTCACAATCCTTTAAAAAATACAATCCTTTCTCAGCCACCCTCCCATATATCACCCACCACATTTCAAAAAGTTTTACTGTAACATAATCAAACATGGAGAAGACAGACAAAGCTTCATGAAAGCGTTTTGACCCAGTCAGACTGTCAAAACATCACAACAAGATGCAACATTTTTTATGTTGAGTCTGTGGACTGAGCTTGAACTTTATTTGGAGGAACATGCCTGTTCTCCCCAGGATGTGGTGGAAAAGGAAGTTAGTAGGAGATGTAGAGGTGGGGATTTTACTCTGATAATTAGATCAGAATATTAGACAGGAAAATAATCAACAGCCAAACACCTACTCATGTGAGTAGGAGGAGCTATAAAAGAAAAGTGATAAGTAAAGACAATGGGGAGATGACACCATTTAAAAAAACAGAGTTTGACTGTAACTCCTTCTTTTCCTACTAATGTGATCTTAGAAATTTGTTTAAAATGTGGGCTTGAAAGGCAGAGAGCAATTTCTTTAAGCAACATTAGTTGTATTTATTTGTGTCTGTTTAATTATTTTCCTACCTATTACCAAATACACTATGTTGCTGTGTTGTAAAGACTTGATTGTGTTGAAACAGCTCTGTTTAAAACAAAGGATAAAAATAACAGTACAAGATTTGTTGTTTCTGAGACAAATAAAAATCATTAAATAAATCTGCATCTTTCAGGACAGCCTGACAATAAATTATTTAATTAGTTACTTTATTACTGTGACATTGCTGCCAGTTTTATATTACCTTTGGCTTTTTGGATGTCACAGAAGAAGCAGCTACCAAGGGCCACCTGCCACTATCTGTGTCACAGACAGCTGTAAGTGAAATACTTCATATCGTTCCACCTGAAAACACATACACACGTGTTCACGGTGTATGTCTTCTTCCTGTCCGACGTACCAGCAATGTTGAACTTGGAGTAGTGACAGCAGCCCACACTGTTAACCTGATACACATAAAAAGATGCAGCTCACTCACACATGCAGTTAGTAAAGAGCTGAGAGGTCACTTCATCCTGTTAGTAGCTGCACTGTCCCCTCAGTCAGGGAGACGGAGGGCCTGACTCAGTAACAACTAATCAGCCAGTTACACTAATTTCATGTTCAAAGTATTTGCACTTATGCTTCAGTTTCAGGTCTTTTTTTCCTCCCACGGTCAAAAAACATGCAATTTAGGTACATTTGTTCTCTTTTTAAAAGGAGGAAAGTTCAGATATTTTGTGTTATGATTAATTTACCAGCTGTTGACAACTCTTTGAATGACTCCAGTTTCTGAGCTACATGTGACTAGACACTAAAATATGACCTAAAATTGCAAAGAAATTGTTACATTGTTGTGTTTTTAATTGCATTCTCAATGAATTCAGAGCAACCAGGAAACAAGGCTGCATTTTGAGCAGCCAAATGTTGAAAATAAAGAATACATGGCATGTAGGCCTAGATCAAGCACATTAGTTCACATCATATTCACCCTGCCCCACTTTGTACCCATGTTTGCAGCCATCCTCAGATATTTGTTTTAATCTACAAGAAGATTGGGTCCAGTTTTATACAAAATATTATTATCAATGGCATGGGTTTTATAGATCTGGACCTCTAGTCTCTGGTGGTATCTGTCATAGGGGAGCTTGGTTGCAGGTGTTGAACAGCAGCTCTGATGATCTTAAATTCACAGAAACTAAATTGAGAAAGCTTTAAGACAGGTGACTCGGTGACTTGGAGAAACAATTTGTCACAGTTTTTAAGAATTCTAGCAACAAGACAAGTCTCTGGGACTCACATAAAGAAGCTGAGAAACATTTTGAGACATTTTGGTGATTTTCTCAGTAATGACACCCAGTGAGATACTGCCTTAACAACTCATCTGAATGTGGCTTTGACCAAGTTGGTTTAAGTAAATGCCATTTTTTAAATGTTTTCATTTGTCAACAGTTTCACATTGCATAGTCATTTTGGCAGAAATATCACAAAATTGATACTACAAGAGGCCCAGACTGAACTGGAAGTACTCTGATGCATATTTGGATTTGCAAATAACTATAGAATGTCATAGAAATAAGTTTTCAATGCAAAAATGACAGCAATAATGTTACATAAATGTCAATGTTAATGTAAAGGTAAACAGACAGGAATTATTAAATAAAATAATGAATTATTAGATATTTGTGCATGAATGTTTGTGTCTGCAGTCCAGGAATATCCTCACATGTCTCCTTCCTCTGTCTTCCCCTTGCAGAAGAGGAAGAATCCATCGTGACCCTCAGCTTCCACGATAACCTATGACCCCAAAACAAAACATGGCACTTCCTGGAAAACATTGTCTACTTTAGAAATGAGAACAGATTTGTCTTGTGGTTCAAAACAAACATATTTATTACAGGTTGCCACACAACATGCAAAACCTTTGCAGGTTTTACCAATGACATAAACAAATTCTGCAGGAGATAAAAACCCTGAAATATGTGTGACCTTTGCAGCAAGGTCTTTTGGAACAAATTCTTGTAATTTGTAAAAATTCTTGAAACTAGAATATTGTGTCCTTTCCTCACCTGGCCTCATGTGACTTGGTGACAGTCACAAAATGTCACTGTTAGCTCTAACAATAACAAGCCTATCCAGGAGGCAATGACCTACATAAACAATCAAAAGGGACAAAAAAGTGTCCTGCTGGTGTCAAAAAAGGTTATGTCATATGTGATTCTCTGATAAAACCAATTTACTTCACATTTTTTAATTCTGCTGGGTTTGACTTTGGACAATAAAACATCAGCATTTCCATGCTGACTCAACAATATTTGGATAATATTCCATTAAACGCCACTGTAAATACCTCTGTCTGGTCTAATGGTAATAGCAGTGTTCCCAGACATGCAAAGAGTTGACAAGTTATCCAGAAATCTTGACATGGTGTCCATGATTTGCCTCCAAGATCTGTGTCTTTTGCAAAACAAATGATCCCTGACACAAATAAGGACAAATATATGATACGGATCAGTTTGACCCATCTGTTAGTTTGTCACTGTGGTGAATATAGGTCAAAGATAATTCTATTTGCATATTTTTCACATTCATAAATAAAATGTGACATCTACGCTTGTTGGTGCTGTATAAAAAAATGAAATAAACAAACAACAACAAACCAAACTGACTGATGTTTAATCCAGATATTTCTGTGGAACTCTACTTCATCTAATCCATATTTTTTTGAAAAAGTAACAATAAATTTGAGGCTGAAGATGAGTTATCAGGTTGTAATTGTTCAAACTTTTAATATCTTTGGATTGTCCAGTTTGCTGGTCTCAATCAGTCAAACCAAGCAGTAATCTGAACAGATTACAACAAATCCTAAAAATGAGAGCAGACTCTGCTTCATTTTAATAATAAAAAGATGAATTTATTGATTATATAACTTGTGTTCTAGTTTTGTCAGAAGGGCCTTTAATGCTTTTAGTGGTTGAAATTCTTGTTTCTTTGCTCACATAGTTAAAAAAAACACATTAAATTGTCACTCAGAATTAAAAACACTTAAAGTCAGATCTTTAATCTAAACAAATTAATGGTCAGCACCCAAAATCATCAATACTGTTATGTAAATGTCAACAAAAATGTGTAAATGAGATTATAAATCTCAAGGCATTTTCCAGAATAGTTAAAGTAACATTATCAATTCATATAGGCTATTGTTTTTCAATAAAGTGTAAACACACAGTTGAAATAAACAAGGGGTCTAAAAGAAGTCACAGGGGTCTTGGATTCCTTTGCACCTAATAAGGAGGTAATATCGGCTTTCAAAAGTAAAAGACCGTGCATGCGTATGTGTGTGTGTGTGGGCGGGGGGGGGGGGGGGGGGGGGGG
>JARVJO010030758.1:0-11394 GCA_031762555.1 Cynodonichthys magdalenae | reverse complement strand
TTTTTTTTTTTTTTTTTTTTTTTTTTTTTTTTTTTTTTTTTTTTTTTTTTTTTTTTTTTTTCTTTGCAAAATTACTTTGCATTTACATTTTGAAATTTGAAATCTGCCTCTACTAAGCCTTGAGTTGCACTGTTGTGATTACCTTATTTGTTTGTGCTTACTTTGTTTAAATAAAGTTGGAGGGGGGGAAAAAAAAAAAAAAACTTTTGCATTGAGGACTTACTACGCATGACCAAAACCCTCACATGAGTTTTCTATGGGAATCTGTAGCACCGAACCGGCCGTGACCCGGAAGTGACTCAACATGAAAACGCTCGTTAGTAAAATGGAAGTTTAAACATCAATAACTATAAATGATTTATTTTGCTTATCAGAAAACGTGTAAAAGATATTTTGTCGAAACATTTATAGCATTTTATTTTGTTATATTAATGTATTTTATTTTACTTTTGTGTACCAAAAGTAGAGGTAGGGCGATGAACCTGCGCCCCCTGTTGACCAGCCGCCACTGATTATTATATTGTATTCGCTCACCTCCCCAGGGGTAGACATTTTTTAAAACATTTTAGTTGAAAATTTGCAAAATTCTTAAGATAAATGTGGTTTAATAAGTCTATTGTTCTGTATACAAAGTTTATACAAATGTTCTCAGTCCGCCAGGTTGACAGTTTCAGGAGCTGCTTAAGTAGAACTTCCTCATCCTCATCTTTTTCATCAGACTTCACAAAGAGAGGAAGAAAGTATTTAAGGCTCAGGAATTAGAGTAGCAAAAAAAAAGAAAATCTTTGTACACCTACAGGCATCACCCTCCACCACCCAGTACAACACATTCATGAGCTTCTTCCTGCACACAGGTCAAAGGTTTTCATGTAAAGTGGAGTGGGTGACATTAGTAAAAGCACACGGTAGTGTTCTCTAATGACGTGTGGACGTAATGAGAAGGATTTAACCTGCAATATTTAGATTTTTAAGACTGGTGACATTCTGAAGAAACAGGGATGATTTAAACAGCTTTTCTCTAATTCATTTTAATCTCATTTTGGTGTTTTCTGCTGAGGAGCTGTCTGACATAATTATTTTAAAAACCTCTGGTTCTAAATAAGTTTAAGAACATTACAGCCACAACAAAGATCTTTCTGCCAGGTTCTTCTGCCAGGCGTTCTTAGCAAACCCTCACTACACGTTTGGGTCTACCGGGTCTGTCTGGCATCCCCCACCATCTGATCCAACTCACTACCAGGTGGTGATAAGTTGACAGCTTAGCTCCTCTCTTCACCAAAGTGTCCAAAACACATGAACACTTATAAACACCCTTATGTCCAAACATGGTGTTTGTGATGGACAAACTACAGAACACTGCTCGGGTTCAGGTTGGAGAGGCTTTTCCTCCCAATTGTGCCCCTCCAGGTCACACTGTTACCCTGTGGGCATTGAAGTCCCCCAGCAGAATAAAAGAATCCCCAGCTGGAGCACCTTCCACCTCCGCTAAAGATTCCAAGAAAGGCTGGAAACTGCAAGCAGATATTTGGTGCATAAGCACAAATGACCATCGGAGCTCAGCGCCCCGCCTCAAGGTGCAGGGAAGCTACCCTCTTATCTACTGAGGTAAACTCCAACACACAAGCACCAAGTCGAGGGGCCAAAATTAGACCCACACCAGCTCGGCACCTCTCACCACGGGCAACTGTAGAATAAAGTCCAGCCCCTCTCGAAAAGATTGGTTCTGGAGTCCATGGTTGAGGTGAGCCTGGTACCTGGTACCTCTCAACCTCATACACAAGCTTCCCCACCAGATGTTCCTGGTTTCAGGGTGGGGCTCTAGTAACCCACATCTGGGCAAGGGACAGAGTTCCTTGTTTTGTTTGTTCATAAAAGTCTATTGAATCATTCTTAGTCTGGCCTGTCACCTAGGACCAATCTGCCATGGAAGACCCTACCTGGGGCAATCAAAATTGCCACTGACAGCAGAGCATCATTTTTAGGTGTATTGACAGTCACTAAACACACCTTAGAGCACTGGTTCCCAAAGCAATAACCAAAAATATTGGTCTAAGATGTGCTTTTGAAGATACTAAATGGAGTTTACTCAAAACTTTAACAGAACTCAATTGTTTGGGTTTTTTACCACAAAACTTTGTTTTTTGTTGTTGTTCAGCTCTTATGAAAGGCAAGTTCTCGGGCCCCCTAATGGGCATCCTCACCCCCTGCACCCCTCCCCATCTGAAAAGGTGGTGTCTAGACATAAAAAATGGTTCTAACTTAAAAACTATTCAACAAAGGAACTTCAGATTTTTGTTGTTTTTTAGCTTTGGTGAAGGGCTATCCATCAGGCCCACCAATGAGCACCCCCCACCCCACTGGGAAAGGGGGTATCTAGACCAGGCATGTCCAACTCTGGTCCTCAAGGGCCGGTCTCCTGCAAGTTTGTCCCTGCTTCAACACAGCTGATTCAAATAGATGATTTACCTTCTCAGTTTGCCATCAAGGTCTGCAGAGGCTCACTAATGAAGCACTCCTTAGGTTCAGCTGTGTTGAACCAGAGCAATACCTAAAACATGCAGGACACCGGCCCTTGAGGACCGACTTTGGATACCACTGATCTAGACTAACAAAATTGCTTCTTACCACAGTGTAGGGTACTACCGGTGTGGTGCAATTTTTTGGCTCAAGAGAGTGGTGATTGAGCAGTTTTTAACCAGAGAATACTGTGTTACCATGCCTACCGTTGCAAGTAGGATGGTTGTGTTTCAAAAAAAAAAAAGAAAAAAAGTGGAGTATAAAATTTATCAAAACCTCCAGTTTTATTTGGCTTATCAACAGTTTAAAAACAAATCCAGACTGTTGATATGCCGTCTTAATTTTTAAATACAGTCATCATATTTTAATACTGAGGTATACCACAATTCTGTCATAGCGCCCAGGCATATTGGAGGCTACAACTACTCAGTGTTAGCAAACACAAATGTTACTGCAGCTTGGTCATTTTTACAGATACTGGGGTAAAATTTAGTATGGTGGTAGCTGAGAGTCGTGCCAAACACCAACTGGGAGCACTGATTGTTTGACATCTTTGTTTACATCTTTGGTGCACAAGACAGCAGGCATTCTTTCAAAGAATGCTAAAGATTATTAATTTATGGGATAATTGGGACATGCAAACACCCCTACCATGATAAATGCATTTTTTTTAAATTTTTTTTTATGTTTGTGTGTGTGTGTAGATTGACCAGTGAAACATTTTGAAAATTAACTGTGGGGGAAAACTGGAGTACCCAAGGAAAAACCCATGCACAGGTAGTTTGTTTTCCTCAAAGATAGAAGGTGTTTTTATTGTTTTTGAGAAAATGATTGATCCACTGTGTTGCCCTTATTTTAAAAATAAAATTACAATAGCTAAAAAAAAAAAAAAAAAGACTTGCGACCTGTCCAGGGTGTACCCCGCCCCTCACACTGTGATGGCTGGATATGGGCACCAGTGAACCCTGTGACCCTTAAAGGAAGAAACAAGTATAGATAATGGATGGATAGATGGATGGATAGCTAAAAAAAGAAATAAAATAATCACTGGTTTATGTTGTAATGTGTCAAATGTTTTGTGAGTGAGTGTGGGTGCGTTTGTTAGTTGGAAATGTTTTTATTCTTTTTCCAACTCTTGGGCTTTGTTAAACCCAGAAAGTGTCGGGTTCTTTTCCAGAAAGATTTATTTTTCTCTGGAGTTGTGGTGTCACCATCAGAGACCTGCAGGAGGGGTTCTCCAGCTGGGATGTTTTGGCTGAGCTGCTGTAAAAAAGCTTCTAGAAAATGTCTGAAAAGTTTAGTTCACTGAACCAGCCTCTGTGTAAAATCTATAAGTTCTGTTGAAATATTGTTGAACCATGGGCAGGGCTCTCAAGTCTCATGCATTGACTGTGAGCGATACGTTTTTCAGGACGTGCACATGCCACACTTTGCATTTCTCACCCTAGAACACACACGCACGCACGAATTCGCACACATTTTTTTAAAACAAATGTGCAGCTGAATGGTTTTCCCTCTGGCTGGACAGACCTGTTCGGATGAACCTCTCACTTTGGCTAAAAAGATCCATCTCCACCTATTTTTGTGTGTTTATTCCTATGTTGGGAGTCCTGGAATGTACCATCCAGTCATGTGTTGCTTTGAGGCGTGTAAAATATGAACTGATACTTGTACAGTAGGATGGTTTTGTTTTAAAAAAAATACTTCCTGCAGCTCTTGCGGATCAGTTTAGTGTTTCTGCTTTAATGCAGAGGTTTAGAGAAAAGTTTAGAGGTGTATTGTTTTTCCTTTACATTTCCTCCTTTTAAAAACTGATGATCTGTAGAACCGTACTCCGACTCAGTTTTTGTTGTCTTATCCTCTCTCTTCAGGTTTCCAGCAGACCCTTCATTTCCTAGCCGTATTTTCCTTCCGTCTCTCGCTGTCTGTTTCTGATTTCTCTTTCCCCTCCCTCTCACCCTCAACCTTCGCCCCCTCCTCTCCTTGTTTCCTCTGCTCCTTCCTTCTGGCTTGTAGGGGGTGGGCGAGTTCCTTCATGCTGCTTCTCTCTGATCAGTTCTCTGCTTTCCTCATCTGGGACAGTTTGTAGCATTTTCAGGCTCACGTGTAGCAGCAGCTGGACTGTGGGCTCTGCTTCCATCTCAGGTTGTTTTAAACTTCTTTTATTTAATTTGTGTATTTTGTGTTGTAGTTCTGGTTCTGCTGTGTCTTTGTGTAAGTGTGAGTATAACTGTGTCTGACTGAAACAGTTTCAGGAATCAGCAGGTAAAAGTCCAGCATTGCTGGATTTCATGAAGCTAAATGAATCCTGGTCCACTGATCAGCCCGGACCCTCTGAGAGGGTTAACACTTCAGGGTCTGATTTGTTTAAGGAGCTGATTGTAAAACTGAACTGACTGCTGGGTCTTAAACTGCACATCTGTATTATCTATAGTCTGAAGCTGGACCTGGTTAAAACCTCTGGACTCGTGGATCTTCTGAGCTGAGTTTGATTTGTAGATTTATTTGGTTTTTGCACATCTTGGATCTGAAATAGATTGAAAATAGTTCTTTAAATGACAAATGTCATGCAAGATTAAATCAGATGTAATCAAAGTAACCTTTCTTTCCTTCCTTCCTTCTTGCCTTGCATGCAAAAAGTTGCGCAACAACTTATTAAGAAAGTATTCATTCCTGTCAAACCTTTCCACATTCTGTCACATTAAAACCATCAACTTAAAGTGATTTTATGTGATGAAGCAACAGGAAGTAGCTCATAGTTGAAAAGTGGAGGGAAAATGATACGTGGTTTTAAAAACATTTTTCTTTACACTGAAAAATGTGAAAAGTACATTTTTGTTTTTAGCCACTGAAGCCAGTTTGAATATTTTTAATCTAACAAAGTTTAAGCTTCTCAACTTTAATCCTGATCTGTCAGCTGCATTCCTTGGTCTTCATGATGTTTGATCAATAATGTTCTGAGGCTCACAGAACAGCTGGATTTATACAGACATTAGATTCAACATGGGTTTCCGTAGCAACTGGCTGCTGTGAATTTGAATAAAATAAAGTGATGAGCTCCTAAATCCAGTGACTGGTCGGCTCATCTCTAGCAGAATTAACTGCAGTCCAGCGGTTGCAGGAGCTGGAACTTTGGCCCCCTCATCTTTACTTACATGTTGGAGGGTTTCAGCATGGATTCAGGTCAGGACTTGGATGAGGCCACTCAAAGGTCCTCGTTATGTTTAACTGAAGTCACTCAGAGGTGGAGACTCTGCTGTGTTTGTAGATCATCGTCCTGCTGCAGAATCAAACTCTGCTTCTGTTTCAGGTCCCCTGCAGAAACCAGACTTTCTCCTTCAGCAGTTTCTGGTAGACCGCAGAACTCATGGTTCCAGTCCCCAGGACCATCATACTCCCACCACCATGTTTCACTGTTGTACATTTACCCTCTCGTGTTTTGGAACAAACCTTCCAAAGAGTTTCCTCCTTGGACTCGTCAGTCCTCTGAGTCTTCTCCTAAAAGTCTTTGGAACCATCTAGGTTTTTTCTGACAAACTAAGCCTTTTATCTTTGTTTTTATGTTAGAACTCTGCCCTGCAGGTCATTTTCACACTTAATCTCTTTCTCATGGTGCAGGCTTGAACTGCGGCGAGCGAGGCCTGCTGCTGGAGAAATTGCATTTCCTGTGAAAATGCTAGTGCGAATGCTTCTTACTGAAAGCTGCTGAAGAAGCTTAAGTCAAGCTGAAAAATTTTAGTGGCAAAACTGTTCCTGCTAGTTCAATATGAAGCATAAAGTAGCTGCAAAGCTAAAGTAAGCAAAACAAAAGAAGCTGAGGGAAGTTTAAATTTGCACACAAGTTTCAAATAGCAGAAAAATGTATAAGTTAGCAGCAGAACAGCTCTGTGGGTGGTGGTGTGGGTTTTCTGCATTTCACGTTATGTTGCTCTTGTGAGGTGTGACAGACATGCAAAACAATCAAATGAGGAACTATGCAGACACTTCTGTAGTTAAAATGTGCAAATGTTGAAGGGATGAATACTTCTGCAGGTGCTGTACATGTCAGTTACCTGTATACTGAACTAAAGTTAGCTTTGACTGCCATTTGGGACTGGGTCGTCTCTGAAGGTTTCCGGCTTGTTGTAACTCCGAGTAGATAAACGTTTTCAAAACATTAAGAAAATAATTTGACCTTCAGAGAGGCGAGTCATTCTGCTGCTCACTGAACAAAAACACTTTCAGTTTAGATTTGATGTGTAGCAACTCTTTTATCTAACTATCTTTATACTTCTTTTTTTGTTTTTCCCCCTTTGGCTGCTCATGTCTTTAGCACAGAGAACCAGAATGAACAAACTAACAGTTGTTCTCTCATCTGATCATTTCAGCCTTGACTTGTTTTGATAAAACCTGTGTAGGCATGGGCTGAAGTATGCAGGAGACGTGCACAATTTGACAAAACATGCATGTTTTCTGGATATTTGGGGCTCTTTATTACACTCTGCTCCAGGTATTTTTATGTTCCAGTTTCTTAAATAAGATCATGTATTGCTTTTGTCATGAGGTGATGGAAAACTGGAATGGAAACCAGCTGCTGTTTCCTGGATGGTTATTGACTTTATTTTTAAACTTTACCTGGTTCTCATTATTTGACTTTAAATTTTTCTTTTAGTAAAGACAGAAGGTTATTAGAAAGTTCTTGTAAAAACCTGAGTGAGTCATTATTACCTGCTGTCTAATTCTCTCAAACCATAAAACGTATTTAATTATTGGAGAAACATCAACTGCTGTTACCAAAACCACACGAACAGCTTCAGTAAAACCTCCAGGTATGGAGTTAAAACTTCATGTCCCTGAAAGTGAAAACTAAAAAAACAACTGCTGCAGGATCTTAACACAACCCTCTGATATGAAGGTGGGTCACGGGCTTTCCTCCAAGGAATGCAGAAACTTTCAGAGTTTGATAAGGTTCCAGTAAATCCAATAAACTCCTCATTAGGTTGTGTTGAAGATTTCACAGTCTGGATGTTAGAAGACTTTTTAAGGAAAGCTGAAGTGATGTTTGGTTCCTGCTGGTCTGAACCTGAACCCTGGTTCTGCATGTGAAGCAGACAGTTTGGGTTTTATAAAGGAAATTGATTTTAAATGAATAAGGCAGCTGGTCCTTCCTGAACCCCCACTAGCTGGTCCAGCAGTGGGATTCATTATTTTAAGATTCATTTTGTTTTAAGTTTAAATGCTCCAGCCTTCCTCTCTGAGCTGCTCCTGGAGGTTCTGAGCTCCTTCACAGACTTTTTTTAATTCTTTTTTATGTTTTGTTTTGGCATTGAGGTGAGGGTTTTTTGTTTATAAATAAAGCAATTTTCATTTTCTGGTTTATGCAGGTTCCAGAGGCTCTGCCCCCTGTCCTGTCTGCTGGTAATCTGAGTGTTTTAAAGAAACGCTGGGAGCAGCAGCAGCCTCAGACCACCCTGTGCAGCCCCACAGTCTCCCAGTGCCACACTTCTTTATTTCCCTTCACCAAACCGCCATCCTCTTCCTCACTGATCCAGTCCCAGTCTGGCAGACTGAGAAGAAACCAGACTTGCTCTGAAACCAGGAGCAGTCTGCCCCCAGATCCTGAAGACCAGATGGACGGCAGAGACCCAGAGAGGCAGGAGGACTGGGCTGCAGCAGCAGGGGGGTCTGACGTGGAGAATCCCAGCGTTCCTATCAACAGCCTGAAGATGATGTTTGAGAGAGGAGAGAGTCATGACAAGGCAGGTCCAACTCTCCTCACACACTCACCTTTACAGATCAGCAAGGGTGTAACTTTAGGTTTACCTTGGGGGGTATGCTGTATGCCTTTAGATTTATTTATTCATCAATTCATTTACTTTTGTAAAACATTTCAGGATATTTGGGCATTAAAATACATTGTAATGTTTTACTGTGATTGTACTCTCGGAAAATTCACAATTTTCTGAGGGTATCTGGTATTTACCTGGTGCACTACACTTTGGCTAGAAAAATTACAATATAATTCAACAAATACAGCCAATATGTGATAAGAGCAGACTAAAACCCTGCATGTTATTTTCATCAGTTATGCTTAAACAGCTTAAAGTTACATAAAGACAACAGTAAAGTTGCAGCTGTGGACTTAACCAGTTCATTTCTATTGTGTTAAAGCAAATTATGTAATTTTATTGTGGGTGTTATACTGACAGGATGAAAATATTGTGGGGGGTCATTACCTCTCTAACCCCCTGCAAATTAAGTCTATGCTGATCAGGATCCGTGACATAAACTACTTTACTGAAACTGATTTAGGTCCTGTTTTCCACTGAAGCAGAGTTCATACTGACAACCCATATAAACATGGGTTTTATTTGCTCTGATGCATCTTTTAAACTAGCCTGGCTTTTGCCTTCCTACACCTTTCCGCTCAGTTCTAGTTTCCCTTCTCTGCTCCTTCTGAGATTTCTCTGGTAGAATTTCAACCAGGCCAATCAACAAACAGGAGGAGGAGTTGTGAACGATGATGTTGATTTTCTGTACCGTTTTGTGGTGCGTTCCAGTAGTCCTGGGAAGTCGTAATTTCCCTGTTCCCATTGGTAGATTTAAACTGGAAAGTCCCCTCCAGTGGTAATATTCCACTCGTATAGTGGAAGAAATGAGACTGCCCCAATTTCAATTTCAAGATGGTGGCTGCTCGCAGCTTTAGAAGGTTAACTCTGTAACTTTTACTGTTATCTTTCTTAATTTGTTAGTGCATGTTTAATCACTCACACAAGTAGTGCATTTTCTATGCATCCCGTTCATAGTAAAATTACATTTTTATTTCCATGCTGTATGTAGTAGAGCTCTCTTTTTGTTATTTTTTTTTTTATATTTTAGCAGTGTTGGAGCTAGGTTAGCGGCAGCAATACAATCGCCTATCAGCTAACTGGAATGCGCTTTCATATGGTTTGTTGGGAAATTATGGCACTACCATTTACCAGTTCCGAGAAAATTATGCAAATGGAATACAGCATTAGTCTGCCTGTAGTTTAACAATGGCCGTGGAGGAAGTGAATGAAGCCATTCAGTCTGTGTTGACAAGGCTTCCAAATTAAACTTAATTTGTCTCACAAAGCCTGCAGCACTCATTTACAGCCATCTCATTCAGCTCGGTACTTTCTTTTCCCAGTAGGGGAAGGTTGTTTACAGCGCACTCTATATCAGGTTAGCTTCTTAGCTTAGCCTCCTTCACTTGAGCTAGTACACTACATATGTCACGGCCAAACGTTAGTGATGAAGTTTAAAACCATTGGATCTGATTTTACCCAGAGTCCACGTCTCCAGCAAGCAATCACTTCTCAATAGCCAAGGGTCCAGACACTCTGTACGAAGCAAAGCATAGAACAAGGGGCTGTTTCTTACCAGGCTACATTTAAACTCAACAAATACTCAAGTGACATCATTATTACTTGCCTTGTTTATTGTCTCATTAAAGAGCTACAACTGATCTAACTTTCAGAGCCAATTCAAGATGGCCACCACAGTTACACCATCTGGTCCAATCCCAAAAAGACTACAGCTTAGTCAGATTTAAATGTACAGCGGGCAACGTGCCTTCCTTTATATGCTGTTCAGTGTGTGTGAGTTAAAACACAAACTCTGTTTTATCTTTGAGATCTATCTAAGAATCCAGTTTCACTGATTCAGGCTTTTCCTCGGAGGAGTAAACTGACCTGACCCCACTGCAACACACACACACACACACACACACACAAACTCAGCTGACCGGAACATCCTCCCGGTCAGACTCCATGATGAGCCCCTGGCGTTCTGTTTTATCAGGCAGTTCATTCTTTGTGGAGGAATGTACCATCCAGTCATGTGTTGCTTTGAGGCGTGTAAAATATGAACTGATACTTGGTGTGACAAGTTCAACACACGTCAGCCAACTGTAGCAAGAGAGAGCCCCTGTGTCCTCAGAAATCTGTTTTACTATTTTTAATTTCTTTAGATTACACTCTGTCACCAATGCTTAAAGTAAAACATATACTTATCAAAAACCTAATTTAGCATAGTTCCATCTACTGTAACTCCTGTAAAAGACCATACTTCAACACGTTTTGTGAAAGTGTCACTGTAGTCATGTTTCCATTGTTTTTTCTATGCACATTTTGAAGTATTGCATTAGAAAAGGGTGATGGAAATGACAATTTGAAAAAAACTTAATCAGCTGTTTCCACTGTCCAATAATTGTACCGGCTGCAGCTGGACCCACCTCCCGCTGTCTGTGTTTTCCTGGACATTCTGGGAAAAAGAATTGCATTTCTTTTTCTACGCCTCAGCATGTAACATCACCAATACTAGCTGGTTTGACAGAACAGTTACAACATTCCCGATAGTAGCAACATGTTCCAGATGACTTCTCTCCAATACCCTGAGATGTGTAGTTCCTGCGAGTTTGTGACTTTACTTCCTGTTTACTACAGCTATGAGTAACATCATCTGACATAATTACACTTTGTGTAGCCTGGTTGATTTGCTCCAAGCCAGTTGATGGAAACGCGTCTGCTTCAAATGTCTTTTTCTTATTTTTTCCTTTTTGAGACGTTTTAAAATTTCACTCAAAATTTGCAATAACATTGGATGGAAACATGGCTAAAGTGACACATAGTTTGGACTCTGGAAACAACAGCAGGGAGTCAGGTGGGTGTGGGGGTACTCACAAACCCCTGCAGTGGCACATCAGAGGATTTCTTCTCTGTGGCTTTTACCTGCAGGAGGGAAGGTTCTGACTGTTTGTATTTATCCACTCACCCCTAATTTACACTACATGCGTTCTGTCTCCGCTCCGCTGCGCTCCGACCTCCGCAGCAAATACGCAACCATTATAATCAATGAGAGTATTTACACTGGCTC
>JARVJO010030757.1:0-11396 GCA_031762555.1 Cynodonichthys magdalenae | reverse complement strand
TTGAAAACCTGTGGGATCAGCTGAGTCGCCTTGTAGAGGCTCGAAACTCTGCACCCCAGAACTTCAATGACCTGAGGGCTGCCCTTCAAGAAGAGTGGGATGCCATGCCTCAGCAGACAATAAGTCGACTTGTGAACAGAATGAGACATTAATGTCAAGCTGTAATTGATGCTCAATGGCACATGACGAGTTATTGAAATGTTGAAACTTTTTATTGTTGTGTACCCACCATTGTTGTTAACTTTTGTTTAAATAAATTTTTTGAGATGAGGAAATCACCAGTGCATCCTTCTACTTAAATGTCCTACTTTCATGATATAATATCACTGTAGCATGAACTTTTTACATTTTACAGAAATTTTACCTGAAAGCCAAATATCCCTAACTTTTTGTGAGTAGTGTATATACACATCAGCTAAGAACAGGAAACTGAGGCTACAATTCACACAGGCTCATCAAAATTAGACAATAGAAGATGCAGGTGTGGGGGATATTTTCCTAGCACACCGTGGGCTCATTAGTACCAACTGAGCATTGTGTCAATGCCACAGCCTATTGTTGCTGACCATGTCCATCCCTTTATGACCACAGTGTACCATTTTCTGGTTACTTCCAGCAGGATAACGCTCCACGTCAAAAAGCGTGAATCATCTCAGACTGGTTTCTTGAACACGACAATGAGTTCACTGTACTCGAATGTACTCCACAGTCACCAGATCTCAAGCCAATAGAGCATTTTTGAGATGTGGTGGAACGGGAGATTCACATCATGGATGTGCAGCCGACAAATCTGCAGCAACTGTGTGATGCTATCATGTCAATATGGACCAGACTGTCTGAGGAATGTTTCCAGTACCTTGTTGAATCTATGTCATCAAGGATTAAGGCAGTTCTGAAGGCAAACAGGGGTCCAACCTGGTACTAGCAAGGTGTACCTAATAAAGTGGCTGGTGAGGGTATACAATTTTGTTTTCCACAGTAGACTTGGACACTCACCAGGGGAGAGTATTTTGCTCTGTATGGTGTTGCCTCTGGTGAAGCCGACTGGCAGACAGCCGGCATTCAACTACAACCATCTGGGGACGTCTGAAAACAAAAACACCTCATCTGCTCTGGTCCTCATGCAGCTAATTCCAAGTGATTTCCCATTGATACTTACAATGTGTCAATTTCTTTTGTTACACAAACAGAGAACCAAAAATCATGTGCTATCTGTATAAATACGGGAATTAAAGCAAGTAGAAGAACTCTTAATATAGTAACACCAAAGTTAAGCTTATTAACTGTAAATTTGACAGAGTTAAAGACAATTTTATGTTTACTAAGGTTGCTCAGCTGTGGCAGTTATCTTGAATTGGGTCGATACCAAAGGTTAATTATCAGCTTGAAATGAAAGCGTGTGTTGAGTGGTTTGATAGATATTGTATAATTATGTGGTTATGGAATAATGACGTTGATGAATGTATGGGAGTACAACTGTGTATCTGATGAATGTGAATGAAAGTGGTGTTTCTTTATTCAGCAGAACTTTCTTTTCTCTTTAGACATGCACAGGAAACCTCCCAGAAAAAGCTTTCAAGAGTTCAGCTAAAATCCATCCTCTGTTCTATATCTGCATGGAAGGCTCTGCTATAAAACGCTTCGACAGTAGGGACCACCGCCTGCGTTCGTCACCCTGACGGTCTCTGTTTGTTATTCCAGGCGACTGTGGAGCCTGATGGGCCTCCAGCACCCGCAGCCTCATTCAAACTGCGCCTCTCTGATTCCCCACCACAAATCGTTTCCTGCGACTTAATCTGTCTGCTCTTTGAACACCCCACCACCACCATCACCCTCCAGGCTCCACCTCTTTGAGCTTATTTACCCATGAGTCATCACTGTGGTTTGGACCTGGGGATCAAGAAGACTGCAGACGCAGAAGAACGTATGTATCGGAACAGTGCTGAAGTTAAACCCAGTGGGTTTTGGGGAGTCTGTTTTAAAAGTTGCTGCTAAATTTCTGGCACGTCATTTCTGGGGAATGATGTGCCAGAGTTGCCTCTGAGGCCAGTTTTAAGTGAAGAAAAAAGCAAAATATGAAGATATGATGCCCATAAAGGTACAATATAAATACATTCACTTTTATAGAAGACTCTGTAGAAGTGAACTAAAATTGCTTTTCAGCAGATGGTTACTTGTTTTTCTATTTTTAGAGAACTCAAGGGCATAAAATCCCAATACCCACCTTATAGGTTACATTAAAATATTTATAGCTAATATGCACAAAATTATTTATTTTTTCTAAATGTCCACATCATGGAATTAGTTTTTACAAAAGTTACATTTCCCTAAAGCTCAGATTGTTTCTGCATCTAAACTCCAACACTACATATTCTGCATACGTTGGATAATTAGTTAGTTCATGTCTGTAAGTAAAATATCTTGTGAGCTGGTGGATGTATTTCAAAAAACTCCCAAAATGTAAAGATTGAACGAACAAGTACAACGGATTAACTTTTAGAGTTAGTCCAATTTAAGATTAGGAAACACAAAAATGGCAACAACGTAGCTAAAATTGTGGACGGTAGTAGCTGAGAGTCATTTCTTTCACAAAATCCAAGCGCTAACAAATTGTGCATAAACTTTTTTGTGTTTTCATCGAATAACATTGGTTTAATTTTACTACACAACAATTGTTTTCCATAATAATCAGATAAACAGCCTGATTTTCATCACTCACATCCCTAAATGTTTTCTTAGGGCTTGATGGACACATGGAGTTGGAGTCTGCAGCACTTTTCTCAGTATTTAGAACATTAACCGTCAAAGATTATTCACACGAAACTCTGACTTTTACCAATTTCGAAAGAATTTTAGTCATTTTGCACTAATAAGGCTTCCCTCCCGGATAGGTTCATTTGTTTTTCTCTAATTGGGTGTAGTTTACAGAGTCTTCAAATTATTTGACCCTAATTGGGTGTTTTTCCCTCTGTAGACTCGAGGAACTAAGCAAAAAATAAAAAATAAAAAATCAAATAACGAGCTTACCCTACAGTTCCACACTAAAATATTTCATCTTTAGCTGAAGCTATAGGAAAGCTGCTGGGGGTTAACAAAAGCCAGATCACAGTTAATCTCTGCTTGAGTCAGCCCTCATTACGGGGCAACAGGGGAGATGTGCAGCAGGCTCGAGTCTAAGAGCGCAGCCCTGTCGTCCAAACGTGCTTGATGTGGGAACAATGGTCCTGACAGGGACCTACAGATTCCTGCTGCACGGACTATGGTTTTTCCTCTATATATATAAAAAAAAAACTTTTGTAAAGATGTGTTTTTTTACTACATGTTCTCCATGTATTTTCAAAGAAGACAGAATTCAGCATGAAGTAATTTTGAAATGTAATGCAAAAACTAAATCTTTATTTTTAGCAAACAGACTTCCTTGCTAGAAGCATGGAATTAAAAAAAAACACTAAAGGCCCTGTCACACCAACGTTTTAGACAACTCATGAAAAGTATGTTGTGACTTCTTTACTCATATCGGCTATATATTCAATCTAATTGTTAGCATTACAGTATGTATAGATCCAAAAGAAGCTTCCGTTAGATTTGTTTTCAATTCCATCATTGGCTTTGACATCTTCACTGTTGGAAAAATTTTCATACGCAAGTTGGCATACGCTGTCTAAAATGTCATAGTGTGACAGGGCCTTAAGGGCATAAGGTGGAGAAAAAAAACTTTTTTGAAATCTACAGACATCAATCAGCAATGATTTGCTTTAGGTCTGTAAAACAAAAAGACATTTCATCAAAGTGTTTACAGGTAAAACTGAACTTTTTAAAAGCTGTTTATGTATTTTAGTGTAAATTTATGTAAATGTAATTAAAAAATATACATTTATATTAATATAAATACATTTACAATACTGTATTTATAAAGTTAAATATTTGGGCCGTCATAAACAAAAGAAGTTACTAAGAAACAGAAGTTAATAATATGAGAAAACTCTGACTTTTAAATTATATATATGTGTGTGTGTGTCTGAGTTTTGCTTTGAGTTACAATTTTGTGGCACAAAAGCTGAACTTCACCTCAGTTGAGGTACTCAAAATTGTCTGTTTAAAAAAAAAAGCCTGAATAAACCTTTTCCTTTTATTTAAAAAATAAATAAAATTCCTCCATGGAAAACAAAAAAGTATGTCCTCCTTTTTTAAGGATGGTCAAATTCTCCAGTAAGTCTATAAATATTTTTTATTTTTTTTATTCTCTCTGTTGAGTCACTGTTTTGCCTTTACTCTTGCCCTTCAGTCCTGCCAAACTTAATATCTAAAAAAAAAAAAAAATTAAAGTGATCCCAGATGGATTTAGAACCAAGGAGGATTTTAAAAGTTGATCATGTTGAACCACTTCTATGACAACAAAATGCTTATATATAAAATTTTCAGGGTGTAAATAGAACATAACAGAACAAATTTGCACTGTTTTAAAAAAATTAAAGGTTTTCCTATGAGGCTGTTAGTAATGCTGCTTTGATTTTACAGTAAATAAATTATTTTTTATAAAGTTTTATCACTGATTGCTTAAACACTAAATCTTTAATAATAAACAGAAGAATGTACTCTGCTGTTTTTCCATCTTGTGTCTTTTTGTTGTTTTTAGCTTCAGCCCCACATTTTCGCCTGGATGAATAAGTAACTTTGACACTTCTGTAGCCGTGTGTCTTTTAGTGGAAGATTTGTGGAAAAACTGAGTCTGTGGTGGAGAAGATAAACGTTACCTCTTCTGTTGTGACGTCTTTTAACGTAAAAGTGTTTGAAGGCCCTTCAAGTCTTGTGGGCTGCAGGGTGGGGCCTCTGTGGAAGGGATTTGTTCTGGTGCATCCCACTGATGTTAAAAAAATTTACAAAAAAAAGATCAGTTGCTGATTGGAAGCTTCAGTATATCTTCATATTAGGTTCCACATGAATACCAGAAACTAGAAACAGCAGAGTGTTTGCATTTGACAAGAAGACCACATTTTTCATTTTTGTTGTGACTGATTTTTATCTCGTGGCAAAATAGTGAAAAAATACAAAAAAAACTAAATTCTAATATTATTTTATTGATTAATTAGAAAACAAATGGAAGTATGTTAAAACTAAAGATGTTTCCCCTGACTGAAACCTTTTTAAACTCGAAAACTTGTTTTATTTAAAAGATTTTTTTAAATATTAAAATGAATTTGACAAAATCTGTGTTTAATAAAGGATTGTTCACACTTTTTAAATGTCATTTATCCTTTTTTTTTAACTGGTTAGTTCCAATGCTTTGAGTGCTTGATATGAAACACTTAAAAACTGTAACTACATCCTACTGTTCATGTTTTACGGTGGTAAAAATGACATAAAAACTTAAATGAAACTTCCTTGCTGTTTCTGTCCTCTGATTTGATGCTAGAAGATTTGTAATTGCACACTCACTGGCATATAAACCACAAAAAAATATATATAAGAAATGCTAGTTCTAAAAAGAAGTGGGTTACACAATCGAAACAGTTTGAGAAAGCGCAGTCGAAGAAATTCTGCTTATACAAGGAATTGGTAATTGCTCACCCTAAAAATGTCAATGTAACCAATAGCAAATAGCTTGATACGAACAAACTAATGTGCTCATCATCAGCAGAAATCCTATGACTACAGTAATAATAAGACTCTACATGAGTCACTTTGAAGATAAGTAGGGATTTGAAAATGATCAGGGGTGCAATATATATAACAGCAGCCAAATTAGACCATTATACTTTCTGCTTTTTTCTCCCAAAGCACATCTTGTCCATGTGCTTTTAATGTTGTAAAGAGAATAATAGAAGTTGACATTTGAATCATTTCACTATGAAAGAACACAATTTATTAAATGCACGTAAGGAAAATCAGGCATTGATGAATCATAGGTACTTACATAAACCCACTTAAAAAAATCTTTTTAAATGGTTTAGGTAGAGCTACATTTTATTAAAAACATTTTTTTGTTTCATTAGGTTGATGCTAAAAGATCCACTTTCTGTTGGTTTCAGCAATGGCTTTAATTCTGACTGGTTTGCATCTCTGGCTTGAAGCTGACCGAGCTTTCTAAAAAAAAACATGTTTTGAATTTCATATTCACTAAGATTCTTTCATCAAAACCTGTGTTTTGTTTTTTTAAATCCTGGGGTTTGAGGCACGCGGCTCCTTTGTGTTTTAGATGTTTTCCTCACGTCCACAGGATCGATAGCCACTGCAGAACCTGACAAGAAGTTAATTCCTTTCAAAATTAAATCCGCGACAATAGTTAATTTTGCTAACAGAGGCTATTAGAGATGCAATTTTTCTTGTTTTATCAAACGGAGATTTAAAACTTGTTTGCTTCCAACCAACAGTGATCATTTTTCATATTTATCTTCATATTTAGTCCATATAAAATACTACTGGTCCACTTGGAAGTCTTTTAATATGGCTAAAATAGCACACTTTGTTCTGGGATTGTTTTTTCCTTTTATGACATTACCAAATAAATTCTCAAAATGTTCTATTAAAATCAAACACAATAAGTAAATATTAAGCAATCCATCCATCATCTATACCAGCTTCTTCCTTTCAGGGTCACTGCCCAAATCAGTTCCTGTGTGAGGGGCGGACCTACATCCTGCAGGTTGCAAGTCCATCACAGGGACAAAAATTATACTTTATACTTCAGTATTAGATGAAAAGTGTTCAATAATTTAGCAGGTAGATATCTAAAACAGGTCACTCAGGGAAAATAATGCAATAACCTATTTGAATGCACTGAACAGTAAAGTTTCACTTTTTCTCCAAGCAGTTTAACTAAAATGTTTGAAAGAAAACCTAATTTATTTACTGTTTTTGTTCATGTCTGAATGCACCACTGAAAGCATGGTCATGACCTTGCTTCAGTACGGCTCATACTTGAATTTGTTGGAGTGTGCTCACATATGTGTGTGCGTGTGTGTGTGGCTGATGGTGCCAGGGAACCAGTTTAGTAGCTGGTGGGTGTGTAGGGGTGTGACCCCGGTGACTCAGCCACCAGCAATGTTCATCTTCAAGGTGGATGAGTCATAACCTCCCTTAACGGATATTTGCCTCTCCAGTAAATATGTGTCTTACTTTTCTGTGCAAATAATGAACCCAGAACATTTCGAAAGGCACATACCAAAGTTTAGGACAAAAAAACATTGTTGCAACTTTCGCAGGTCGCCATGATTTACCATTTCTGTCAGTCTTTCTGCCTTTCTTCGCGTCTCGGCGATGAGAAACAGCTGCAAGTTATTTTGCGTGTGACTAAAATCATTAAAATTCTCATGCATAACAAAAAAGGTCACGCCAGTTCATGATGAACTGATGACTGCAACTCTGCTGTCCCGTTTAGATAAGCCGAAAAGAAAGCATGGCACAGTTAGTGATTAAATCTCACATTCAGAGTACAACTCTCAGCTACTACTGCATCAGATTTTAGCTCAACATCCTTCAAACTGAGACACTTACAGCCGTTTCTTAATTGGGTTGGCTCCAAAACCTAATCAGTAGTAGATGTGCACCTAATTATATTTTCATGGACGGTTCAATAAACTATGTGCAGTGGTTCATGAGATATTTTGCTAACAGACACACTTGACCCCAAATAGTTAGTGACAAGTTTCTAATCAAAGATCTTGCACAATCTGTTAGCACTCAGAGTATGTGTTGGGGATCAGTCTCAGCTACTACCACATCAAATAGTACCTGAAGATCCGACAAAATGACTGACTTCTGGATGTTTTTTTGTTTGTTTAAGGTCAATAGGCTGTGGCTGCCATCTTGAATCGGGTTGACTCCAAAAGATAATCGGTTGCAGATGCACATCCAGTGATTACCCTCTGCAAGTTTAATAAGATTCATCTGGTGGTTCGTGAAATATTTTGCTAACAGACAGAAAAAAGAAGGGTACTTATGTTTATTCTTTTAGTCTCTGGTTATAATAACTAATTCATATTTTCCTGCCAGATGATAATTATTTTGTATGGGTACAGATCAGAATCACTGACTCATATTGTTTTCCTTTTGAGGGAAATTAGAAATCTGGCTTATCTTCATCCTGCATGCCCTCTCTTTCCTTTTGCCTCTTGGCTTGTTTTTCCTCCTTTTTCTTCCGACATCAGCTCTGTTCACAAACTGAAAGGGACTGCATGTCAAACGTCCAGGATAACTGTTGCCACCAAAACAGTAAATAGTTTCAGGGATATGAGAGGTCCTCATTATTGGAAGAGTTTCCATCTGTTATGAATAAATTCTTCCCTTTAGGGGGAGAAATTGGATTTTTGAAAGACCATGTTTGAAATTGTATTTAATATTTTTCTGCTTCCCTGTTAAATGGCTGTACGTAACAGTTAAGACTCCTGAGTGGATGCTGGAAACATTTATATTCATTAAGAACGGGACTTGGATTTTGGAGCAGGATGTGTGTTTCAACATGTGAGCTCGCCGCCGACGCACCGACTAAATGAGCAACTTGTTGAGTGTACAACAATGCCGCTCGGAGAAATACAGGAAGAGAGTGAAGAGCGAGTGGCACGAAGCAAACCTGGCTTTCAAAGGCCGCTGTTTGGTCAAATGTTCTAAAGGGGGCAAGTTTGATGGATGAGTTGATGGATCCCTTTTGTCTTTTTAAAAATCTGAATGAGGGAGGACAACCAAGAGGGACTCAGCTGAACAGACACAAGTTTATCTTGTATTCCAGTTCATTTACCTCACAACTATGTTGTGTGGTCTACAAACTATACAGTATGATTCATGAGCTGGGATACAATAAACCTTAAGCAAACAGAGCTGAATATGGTTTATCATCGTCTTTTATTTACATCTATGGAAAAATTTGAGTTTACATTGAAAACATTTTTTGTGAAAAAAAAAATCTATGGATAAAAATCAACCATCAAGCTTGAGCTAATAGTCACTGAAGCCTTGTTTACATGACTTTTAATGAAACCAAGGCATTTCTGCTGCATTTCATGACCATATTACTTTAACTATACAAATTATGAAATCTTTTGGTTTAGACATAATTTTTAAAGGATTTTTTTTTATTGCAGGTCATTGTAAATTTATAGAAACCAAAGAGTTTAAATAATAGTGAGTTCTTCTGTCCACTGTTAGCATCTGTGACAACACAGAGGAAAAATTGTGATTTAAAAAAAAAACGTCAGTTGTCTAAAATGTCATTGTGACAGGGCCTTAAATCAGCCATGACAAAGTTCTGTTTTAGTTTTGTCAAAGTCATCAGATTTAGTCCACAACATACTTACTGAAATAGGAGTGAATGGTTGTAGGCAAGATACAAGTGTGTGAAACTCTAAATGGAATCCCTGAGTACAAGACAGTGTCCACATCACTCTGTCTCGCACAAACTGAGTCTCCTCATGTTTTAAAGTCTTCTCTTAAAGCTTACCCTTTTCTCACTGGCTTTTGACTCAACTTGAAGTGCTGTTTTTTTACAGTTGCTGTTATTGGTTGTTTATTGTTTGTTTTTATTTCTGGTTATTGTGTACAGCACTTTTGGTCTATTTTGTTGTCTTTAAAGTGCTTTATAAATAAAGCTGGAATGGAATAGTTGAGCCACCTTTCAACCAGAAGGGAGCACTATAACTAAGAATTAAACACATTTACATAAAAATGTCACAGTGTGCAGAAATATACCCTTATACAGTTGATTTGGAGTTTGATAAATCTTTCCTCTAATAATACTGGCTAACCATGTCAGGTTTGTCTAACAGAAAAATTAAAATAGTCTAATACATATTATTTTTACCTGTTTAAATATTACATAAATCAGATGCTTAATAAGCTTGAAATAAACAATTTGTGCTAAATTGTAGCATGACTCATCAGTGCTGCTGCATCTGTATAGCAATATATGCTACAAAAGCTAATATCTGCTTGCCAATTCTTTAATTAACAGCGATAACATCAACTTTATAAGTTAAAATTACGTTTAAACGGTTACCTTATTAGCTTCAATTCTAATCAGATCACATCCACACTGAGGTCAATAAGATCAAATCTGCTTATTTGTGAAATGACAACCTTTTTCTTTTTCTCTTTTGTTGGAGCATCCATGACACACAAAGCTTTCTGACATTTTATTATAACATTAGATAGCTTATATGTACTCTAAATATATATGAATAATATTTTCAAAATAAACAATCAGACCTTATTGTTTGCTATTTGGACAAATAGAGTAGAGACAAATCCATACGCTTGGCTGTTCTGGTCACGTGGTCAAAAAGCACACCTACTGTAACTATATGTAATCATTTTTAAGCACTTGAATAGTTACACTTGTGCTTTAACCAACAGTTAATATTCATCTGGCACTAGACAAATCAGAATGATGTCTCTCCTCCCTGCAGAATAACTCCATGTTTAGAATCAAAAGCAAAACTTTACTTCTATTCAACTACAGTCTGCATGTGCGGATGCACGCTCTAGGCGCGTTCCCTCAACAGGCAGCAGACCCGCTCTCATTTCCAGGGCCGTGCAGAGACCACTAAAGGGGCAGGTGCTCAAAGTAAAGAAAAGGGCACGTATTTTTCAGACGGCACCGCATTGTAGGGTGGAATATTAGCAAGAACAGTAAGTATGGAGATATACAACTGAACCAAATCCAGGGAAAACTAAAATAATAAACTCACCACCACACATACGTGTTAAATATTTATTTATTTTCACTCTGCAGGACTCCTTTCATTATAGTGAAGTATTGAGATATTTTTTGTTTTACGTCCTACAGGCCCTGAGATGTAAAATAAACTTAAAGCTGACTTTTTAAAAAAAATCTGCCCTACATGTCCATATACCTGCGAAACTAAGAAAAACTATGCAGTTTATCTGCAATCTGTACAACTTGACATGCATGAACTAGCTCATGACACAACAAACTAACAAACTACTGTCTGATTGATCAAGGGTGTAAATCATCATCTCAGAAGTGAGGGGGACACATTTTTCAGAGGTCTACTGAGGGATTTATCAAATTCTCAATCACACCTTTCCTTAGTGGCTAAAACATATGCAATCAATAAGAACCACAGTACAGCTCCAGGAGACTGACTTTAGTTATTTCAACTATTTACTAACAAAATCTGAAGTTTTCTCTGCCAAACTCTGGTTGAGTCGATACAACTACCTTTCAACATCTACAGGAAATGATAAATGATAACGCTGAACATGAACTGTTCAGTAAAACACATTTCCTTAAACTAATTATTACTTAGTACACAATGGAAGTGACATGACAGTAGAGTAATAAGACACATAATTTAATTTAATGTCATGAACAAAGAAAGTGACACAGCACTAAACACATCAACATTTTAGTCAAATATGACACAAATGTGCAAAATGAATCA
>JARVJO010030756.1:0-11398 GCA_031762555.1 Cynodonichthys magdalenae | reverse complement strand
AAGGGGTATGAAGAAGTAAAACTTATAATTCATACCCCTTCTCCCTTTTATTGCACTTAACTTAAAGTAACCTTCCTACACTCAATGTAAACAAGGCAAAAACCATCAAAAAGACAATGCAAAAGACAAAAGACAAATTAACAAGATAACTGTCAAGAATGAATAAAATGGATCAAGCAGTGTCATAAAGACAGCTCTTTCTTCACCACAACTGACCAAAGTAACACCCTTATTACTGAAGCTGAGACCCTGGACTATTCATCCATATCTGGCTCCATCACTCGTGAACACACGCAGATTGTTGAACTCCATCTGAAGCAAAAACTCCCTGTTTACTGGAGGCAACATGCTAAACATAAATGTAGCATTTCTGATCAAGGAAAATCATATATCTGCATGTAAAATGTGTTTTAAAAATGACACCAATTGGACAATTTTATTAGACATTCTGCTGAACAGAGTATGTTGTTTCATTTCAGTGGTTTATTGTACAAATTATGAGAAAGAAAGGATATTCTTGCTTTCTGAAACATACGCTGCACTTAGCAAGTGTTGCACAGAGTCCCCATGTCATGGCTTTGATTGGACTTAGTGCAGATAATTACTGAGAGGCAGCTGGCTGAACATGTGCCCCTTAGAGGTGAATGGAATAAATGAAGATACAGAATCAAGAAATTTTAAATGAATTCATATTTTGTCACTCTCTTCTAAAAACTAAATGCTTTCAGAACTGCTTTTCTCCAGAGTTTTGCCTGTCTTTGGTCTGTGGCTTTATAAAGGCCTCTTTCACACTGGCTAATTACCAACCAGCTTGCTGTGGCCTTGAAAAGTGAATGTGACTTTGGAATAAATCTACACTTGAACATCTGGGGTCCAGATAATATTTTAACAGTGCCACACTCATAATGTAACAAAATAATTTAAAACATGTGGAACATAAACAGGGATAAAACTAGTAAGTATTTGATAAGGGAAACAATTTTAATAAGGCTGGGGAAAAAAATCCTGTTTTTGTTCCAATTTCTGGTTGTTGGAAAATGTATACAAAAATGTTTTAAGATCTCTTTCCAGACGGTCAAAGGGCAGCGGGGGTCAAGGACCAGTTGAAGGAAATTGGACAGTGTTTGGTAAAGACTGTAAACACTGTTATGGAGATGTGCTGAAAAAATTGTGCAGACTGTTGGCAGTGTTTAACTCCAGTTGGCCAATGTAATACAGAAACATCTCTTTTACTGTAATGTTTGTTCTTCTATCCTCATGGGGACATTGCATTGACTTCCATTCATTTACCAGTATTTCTATAGCCTAACACTGACCCTTTACCCACCGCAGTACATAGTCATGTACATAGTCATGACCCTAACCCTAACCGTAACTTAATCTCACAGGTACATATTTGACACTAAACCTAGCCTAAACTCCATTTACACGTTGACCCACTAACAATATTTCCCCCAATCAGGACCTGGCTTTGGTCCCTATAAAGAACAGTGGGTCCTCACCAGCCAAAAAAATGGCAAAAAATCCTCCCCACCAGGTAACAAAAATCATGTACACAAACACACATCTTGGCTGACTTAGGTATAATTCCAACTATGGTCATTTGATCATTTGGCTTATAAGGCAAGGAGGAAAACACTTACATGTGCCTTTGTTTTTAACAAAACCTTAAACTTTAAGCTAAACTGAAGCATCACAGGCATGCACAGTAGATCTGCACATGGTTCCTGCTCTTTCCTGTTTGATGACCAATAGGAGAGGAGCTGACGAGAAACTGCCCACTTTATTTACAGAAAAAGGCAGAAATGTATAAGGTGAAGTAAAAACAAGAGACAGAGAAAAGTAGAAACAACACATGGAAAGGAAAAGATTTGTGGGGAAAAACAATTAAACATATAAATAAAAGCATTTAGGACACAAATGCACATACAAGTAAAAGAAAAAAAACCAAAATTTAATATATATAGGTAAATATACAATTTGTTGGGATTAATCTAGAAAAATAAATATGAAGGTCAATTAAAACATGAGGTAAAGTCCTCATTTTTTTATTTCATTGGTGCATTTTAAGAGTATATATTTATTGGTCCATTTATTTTTCCTTTTATTTCTAATTATGTCAGTTACAGTCCTCCATAGAAATGTTGTAGCCAAACCCTAAAAATAACTTGATGTTTGATCTTGATGCTTCACTGCTGCAGATAAAATTGACTGTTATAACATTCTCTGTGTTTGCTCAGGTCAATAATCTGTTTCAACAATCTTGAATGATGTTGAGTTCAAAAGTAAATGAGATTTTGTGAACAGGCAGATAGTGTTGCTTCAATTATTAACGCCACAAATTTAATCTTAATACCTGTGCACCTAAAAGACATGTTCTGAAATAATTGGCAGCTACAACCACACCAAAACTGAATATCTGTAATATTGTTGGACTTTTGTATTTGCTAAAATCAGCTGGGTGTGGTGACCATCTTGAATTGAGTTAACAAGTTGTCGATGTTCATTTGGTGATTATATTCTGAGAATTTCATTGAAATTTTATTTATATATTCATAAGCTATTTTGCTAACAGGCAAATAAATGAACACACAGACATGGGAACAACATTGTTGACTTTTCCCTTTTAAAAGTAATTTTCTTTCCTGAAACATTCCCTGGGATTATGTTTGACATGAATTAGAATTTTATTATTGAAAACTGATTAAAATCAAACACTTATTCAGTTTACTGTTGAACAAGGTATGGTAATGTGAAATAAACAAGTAACATGATGCAAAATACTCAATTACAAGTTTCACTGATACAAAACATCAAATTGAAAACCAGAATTCAGGATGTATTTTTTTATTTTCTGTACTAATCTTTGAAGCAACACTGTCACTTAAAATTTTTTAATTCTTATACATATTTTCTAACTAATATTTCTCTCTGAATATTTATTACAGTCTAAATATACATGATCTGTTGTTTCTGTTTGTCTACAATAATTAACATCCTGCATCATGTTTTTTAATTATTTCAAGCGTGCTATTAAATCCTGTGTGACCAAATCTCAACATCGATATCAATTCAAGTCAATTCAGTGTATTTATACAATGCAAAATCACAACAATTGTTGTCTCAGATCACTGTACATAAAAAACAATAATGATAAAGAGGCCAGAAGATTGTGTTTATTCTTCACATCATCACAGTCTCTCATGGAACCAGTTGACATAACATGGTTAAGTGAATCCAACATTTAATTTTTTAGAGTGTACATGATCCGATCTGAGCGCAATTTTGTGTACATCAGTAGGCAAATCAGCTAAACACATTAGTGTGTTATATCGATGAGATCACTTAAGCACTACCCACTTTGCACACAGTTGGCTCTAAATCACACAAACATGATCCAATCTGAACCAAATTTTGTGTGGATCATAAGGGAAATGCGTTCAAAACATTTGTGTAGTAGTTTGACAAATTTACCTTAGTGCACTTACCATTCGTGCACCCTATAAAATGATTTAAATAATGAAGGCCTGTGATGATTCCAACAACATAACAGTTAACTGAATGGTGACTGGGGCCATCAGCAATGGTTGATGTGAAGTTTGATCTTGTTTATTCTACTGTTGGTCTCTTGTGTCTCAATTGGAATGCTAGGTATATTTTTAGCCCTCTGCAATGTTTAAAACTGTGTAGCTGCTAATGACTATCAATGTTTAGCTGAGTTAGACTGAAGCAACTCAAATCTGAGGGAAGGGGATGTAAAACAAATTATTTTTAATGTTTCAGTTCTTTGATGCTGGGAGTGTAAAAGTCAGATCAAATAATAATTTATTTGGAAGACAGACTGGAAAGAACAGTTAAAACTGAATCACTGTTGTCATTTTAGAATCCATATTTCAAAATAAATCCCATCTTTTGTGTTTATGCATATTCTGCTATCTGCATCCCAGAATGTTAAATATATACATATTTATTAATATAGCTAGAATTTTGACAAAATGTAGCCTGCCTTTGCTGAATTATTTTGAAAAAACAGATGTTGTACTTGTTCATGGTGAGGCGTGATCTTTATAGATTGACTCCGCACTTGCTCCACTGTCCGGCAAAAATAGAATCAAATCAAACTGTGTGCACTGTTGCCTTGTGTATGCAGTATAAATGCTCTCATTGCTTATAATGGATGTGTTTTTACTCTAGAGTTCAGAACAGATGCAGTGTAAATTGGGGGTTAGCTGTATTACTCTTAATGTGTCATATTCTGACTGCAGCTACCTGTTGTACTGAATTTCAAAGCTCTTTTCACATTTCACATTATTCTCTGCCCTCATATGATGAGAATTAATTCCAGTATTTTACATGAAGTATGCCATCTATCCTTCATCTTAACTCGCTCCTTCCTTTCAGGGTCCTCGGGGTCACTGGTGCCCTTATGATTAGTCTCCATAGATGATTGTACATGTTAGCTTTGTAGGAGATCTAGTAGAGACCTGTGTGAATGGGTAAATGAAGGCACAGATTGTAGTGTAAAGCACTTTGAGTATCCTGGTTGAATAGAAGGCGCTATATAAGTACAATCTATTTACCATTTATCATTTACCTATCCAGCAGTCACTGTGAGAGGGGTGGGGTGCACCATGGACAGGTCGCAAGCAGTATTCCATGAACGAGATATAAAGATAATGTAAAAAATCCCAGATATCAGTGCCTGAAATTTACTTTTGAAATGGGGCGGTCCCCTAGGAGATTTATACACTTTGGGGGTGATTCTTATGTATGAACAAGAATTAACATTAGACTTATCAGATTAAAATGCTGCTTTTGTTTCCCCCTTTCTGCCATCCTAGCTGTTGTTTTAGCTGCTCTCTCTGTTCCCTGTTTGAGAGACTCTTTCAGAACAAAGTACTAAATAGATCAACAGCCCATAATGTGTTGGCACTCACTCGTGTAGTTCAGAAGTCACCAACAAAGACGCTTTCTTATCTCACTTTCATGCACTGTCAGAGAACAGTAAGTACGGTAAAGAGGTGTGGAGAAAAGATTCAGCTGCTGGGAGTCAAGGTGCTGATGCCCGCCCCTTTTTATGTTGCAGAGATCAAAATATGTCAAAATATGTCTTTCTAGGGTTTTAAATTGTGAAATAACTTTTCACTTATTACAGTTGTATCTGCACTGCTGCATACTTTTAGACAATCTCTGTGTGTAAAGTTGGACTTATTTCCTACCATGCACGTACAGTGAGGAGCTTGTGGGGTTCAGGGGAAAAAATACACACCTAAAGTTTAAATCCAAAAGGAGTTTGGCTATGGTGTTTAGATTTTAAAAACTTGCAGCTGGATGTCAGTGCTGCGCCAGCCCACCTTCTAAAGAGTCTTTATTGGCTATGGCTGAGTAGGTAGGGGAGTCATCCTCAAACGAGAGAGTTGGCAGTTTGATTCCCCGCTATTCAGTCTAAAGCCTGAAACATACTCGTTCCAACGTCGACCGGTCAACGCACCTTCACATGGTTGTTCGGCATTCATTTTCGCACACACCTTTCATAGCTCCTGAGACACACCGTGCCGAGCTCCTATGGAAAACCCCTCCCACTGCAGCAACGTCACTGCATGGGGTTTCTACTGCTAGAGTCAAAAATGCAGAAAAAAAGTCAGAGATTCGTCACCCGACGTTATTTATCCACAATCTGTCCCAGTTAAATCTCCACCATTTTTATCAGTCAGATTTCTATGTGCAATAGGTTTGTTTTATCTCCATTTTCATGTAACTATCTTTATAAATGTTTGCTTGCTGTTGGTACAACAATCAGCTCTGGAAGCGAGTCATTTTTTAAATTTTAACCAAATTGTTGAAGTGAGGTTAAATGCAGTGTCTGAGCGCATCCAGCACGAACAAGCATGCCCACGAACTTCAGACCAATCACACATTACCGTCGTAGCGGGAGTGGAGTAAAAAGTTATGCTGGCTGGTTGTGCCAAAATGGGCGGCCGAGTCGACCCTGCTAACACAAATGACATAAATTTCGTCATGAAACTGCGACAAATTGCGTCAATGTCAGCAGTGTGAGGGAGTATGTTTCAGGCTTAAAACTTGAATTATACTTCAATACGACGGGAGACAGTGGATTGGAGATTGCATCATTTTGGACATCTTTTTCCTGAGCAAGTAAACGGGTTGAAGACTCGACGGGCCATAAATTATCATAAACCCTCCCTCTGCCCTCCCGGAGCTCATATAAGTACACAAAAAGCAATAATGATGGCTGGATATTGTTTTTTTAATCACTCAATGATCAGTGTTTTGTTAGGTGAAGAGTTTGTAGAGGAAATCACGGTGGTGATTACATGCTACATGCTCATGTTCAATACAATCAACCAGCTGCTCTTCTAGCTCTTTTAAGTGGCTTTATACAAAAAAAAACATTGTAAACAAAATAACCTGCAGAAGGCAGAGCTGACCACTGTGGTGTTCCTCATGAACAAACACACCCACAAAGTTCTAACCAATCACATGCTCCAAGTCGCAAGGTCTGCATCACATAGTTCTGACTGGAGGGCAATGTAAACAATGGCTGTCATTGGGGGATAACAGCAGGGGAGCAGAGGGAAGTTGCTCAATTTTTTTGTCATTCAGCAAGGAGAAAGAGACATGTGACTTAAAGAATAAACCAGTCTATCAGTCGAAGTGTCCCTGGGCAAGACACTGAACCCACTGCCTCTGATGTGTGTCCCATCAGTGTATGAATGTGATTTAAAGCACCCATGAGTCTCTATAGATTGTTTTATCTTTGTTAGATTTGTAGGGTGCTGAAGGAATGTGTGTATGAATGAGCAAATGAGGACACAGATTATAGTGTAAAGCACTTTGAGTATCCTGGTTGGATAGAAAAGCTCAAAATAAGTCCAGTTCATACCATATCTACCATACTACTCTTTCTGTCACTACTTTGCATAGAGGTGCAGCAGAGGTAGGAAGTTTCAGTCCCACCTCTCTGCCCCTGTGTGTCTTCTGAATGGTCCAAGGTGGTCAGAACAAGCATCAGTAACGATATTGTGAGTCTTCTGACAGATAGTCCAGTGCAAACGTCCACGTTATTACACATTTCTTTAATTTATTGTACGCGAGAATTTCCAGCATTATAAGAACTAGATTTGTGGGGCTCTACCATATAATATGCAAAACCTGCAGTACAGTAAATTTAAATCCTTGTATATGTTTCACGTTGATTTGTATATTAGCCAGTTAATAAATGTATTTATAACCACTAGGGAGATTTTCAGATGTAAAAACTACTGTGATGGATTATCAAAGTAGTACATATTTTATAACAAGCAAGGTTGCAATTGAGTTTAACCTTAATAGTATTTTTCCATTGTTGACCAAGCACAAAAGCCAATTTCTCTGAGCAACATTGTCAGGAACAGGGGCTGTTCAAATTTAGAAACCATGTCAAGGGCATGAAGTGGTGGTGATTCACAATGAACCACACCTTCTACATATACTGCGGGACAACTTTTTTCAGAACCACTCCATGTTTGTATTTGCGGCTATTTTAGGTGGTGTATCATCTGTCCCAATAATGATTGTTTTCAAAAAAACATAAAATAATTATAATAATACAAATTTGTAATGGACTTGCAACCTGTCCAGGGTGTACCCTGCCCCTTGCACTGTGACAGCTGGATATGGGCACCAGTGACACCCGTGACCCTGAAAGAAAGAAGCAGGTATAGATGATGGATGGATGGATGGATGGATGGATGGATTAAATAATTATCAGGTCAGGTAGCACTGGCCAGTTGAATACCATATATCACTTTGAAAACAGAGTGAAGTGTCTGTCACAGTAAACATTTATCCTAAAAATCTGGGACATTTCTGCTTAAGTAAAATAAATACCTCCATAGTCCAATTAAATTCAATTCAGTTTATTTATATAGTGCCAAGTCACAACATACATCATCTCAGGGTACTGTACATGAAAAAAGAACAATCTAAAGAAGCCAGCAGTTTGTGTTGAATCACTTAATCACAGTCTCCTATCCTGAGCAAACAGGGGAGAGGAAAAACTCCCTATTAACAGGAAGAAACCTCCAGCAGAACCAGGCTCAGGCCAATGGGCACTAACACTCAGGAACTCAATACCAAGCTCAACATGGCAAATGGAAAAGACAAAATGCTCTCTCTGGATTAGAGATGAGTCTTTGCCTCAAATAGAAGAGTTGAAGTATCTCAGGTCTTGTTCATGGATGATGGTAAGACAGAGTGGGAGTTGGTGCAATAGGGCTTCAGCCACAGTAAGGACCTTGCTTGAGTCTGTCATGACTCAAAATAATTAATTTCAGTTTATTTGTATAACACCAACAAATGTCTCAGGGCACTGTGCAAAAAACAATCAATCTGAAGAAGCCAGCAGATTGGGTTGAGTCACTTTGTCATAGTCTCCCGTCCTGGGCAGCACATTGGTGACAGTAGAGAGAAAAACACCATTTTTAACAAGAAGAAACCTCTCATAAAATCATTAAAAAAAGCCATTTGCCCTGATTGGCTTGGTTTGGGGACAAGAAAGAGACACAGACAAACACAGAAGGACTGGTGCAGGTATATTTTTTCTTGAAACAGAGACAAAGAAAACATATGGCATTAATTACAACAACAAACAACATATCTGGTAAGGTTTATTCAGGGGTCCTGGAGAGGAGGGTTCGTCGGATAGTCGAATCTTGGATTCAGGAAGATCAGTGTGGTTTTCGTCCTGGTTGTGGAACACTGGACCCTCAACAGGGTCCTGGAGGGTGCATGGGAATTCGCCCAACCAGTCTACATGTGTTTTGTGGACTTGGAGAAGGCGTTTGACTGTGTCCCTCTGGGACTCCTGTGGGAGTGGGGTTCTCCGGGAGTAGGGGGTACCAAGCCCTTTGATACGGGCTGTTAGGTCCCCGTACGACCAGCACCAGCACTTGGTCTGCATTGCCAGTAGTAATTCGGACTCGTTTCCAGTGAGAGTTGGACTCCACTCAGGTTGACCTTTGTCATAGATTCTGTTCATAACTTTTATGGACAGAATTTCTAGGCACAGCCAAGGTGTTGAGGGGATCAGCTTTGATGACCTTATGATCACATCTCTGCATTTTGTAGATGATGTTGTCCTGTTGGCTTCATCAGATTGTGATCTCCAGCTCTCACTGCAGCAGTTTGCAGCCGAGTGTGAAGTGGTCTGGATGAGGATCAGTGCCTCAAAATCCGAAATTATCATCTTGAGCCAGAAAAGGGTAGGGCGCCTTCTTCGGGTTGGGGAGAAGGTCCTACCCCAAGTGGAGTAGTTTAAGTATCTCGGGGTCTTGTTTACCAATGAGGGAGGAATGGAGCGGGAGATTAATAGGCAGATTGAAGCTGCATCTGCAGTGATGCGGGCGCTGTACCGATCTGTTTGTGTTGAAGCGAGGGTTTCCCATTCTGGCTCAGCTTCTCACTGGGAGGAGGCCCAGAGGATGACCCAGGACAAACCGGAGGGACTATGTTTCTCGGCTGGCCTGGGAACACCTTGGGATTCCCCCAGATAATGGCGGGGGAGAGGGAAGTCTGGGTCTCTCTGTTTAGGTTGCTGCCCCTCCTGGTTAAACTAAAAACACCACAGCCCCACCACACTGCAAAAGGCAAGATGCGACAAATAACACCTAAAACAAAAGCCGCAAACAAAAACCACAAACAAAAGCTGCAAAAGAAAAGCGTGAACAAAGCCCACACTGTGCAGATGCATTCCATTAGCCCTGCAAAAGCAAAGCCCAGTTGCAAAACCACACAGCCGCTAAATAAAGACTCACAACACCCATATCAAGGAGCAAATGCTTGACATCCATACACCAGCTAGAAGCTGCCTGTAAGAAAAGCCCACAGAGCGAAAACTCAGATCTGCCCAGAAGTTGAGACCATCCCATCCTGAAAAAGCACAAGCCGGCCAGCCCATCAAAACCACAAAGACCTCCAGACAGAACTAGAGCCGTTAAGCACCAGAACTCTCACGGGTAACCAGAATCTGAACCATAACAACCCAAACGACACCCAGCCCCTACCTAAGGCCGTCCACCTAGTGAGAGTTACTGCAGATGGTAAAAAAAATAATCTCTACGTCTGCTTCAGAGGCCCCAAGGCCCAACTAATGCATTGAAGGCCCCCTGACCTGGGCTTGGCACCGGCCCAAATCCCAGTAACATACCCGCCAAGACCTGAGCCCCCCAGGCCCAGCCAGGACCCCAGCCTGGGGGTGATATGACCCCAGAACCCAAAACCCACTCAGGACCCCCAGCGGCCCCACCTCTGAGGGTGAGGATGAGATCAAACACCCCCACCCACCCCCACTATGTGATGGCGCTGATCAAAGGAGCCCAGAGAGATTGATCTGATGTGGAGGCAGAGGTGGTTTCAAGACTGATATGATCCAACAAAAGTCTTTATACTGGTTAATAGTAAGAGGAGTATGTAAAGTTCACAGTACTCCATCAGCAGGGAAAACATACAGAGAAGCAATCAGAGCAAGTCAATAGGTATGAATCCATCATTATGTGCATGTTTAGTAAAGGTTAGTCTTGGGTGGCTTTCAGAGGCAGTACGTGTTGAGGATCTGACCGAGACACATTTGTGATTTTTAGTTGTTGTTTTGACCTTGCAGGATGACTTGGAGGAAAACCCCCTGCCAAGTTTGCTTTCTCTCCATGCTATTGTAGTCCTTCCACTTGATTTCCTTTTCTAAAGTGGTTTGTCGTGGTTGTGCCACCGCCTGATCAAGGACAAACATGAGGACGTTCAACATTTGGGTGTTTGGTACAAGTATTTTCTTTCTTCACTTTCACAGTTGACACAACTTGGTAAAAATGCCAGATTGTTTATTGTTTTTTTTATCACACAATCACATTTCACATAATCTTACAACTAAGTAGCTCTTAGAATAAAGTGTTTTGTTATTTATTTATTTACGTTATTTATGTGATGTTGATATAGTACAATCAGTGTATCTGAACAGACAATAATAATAATTTATTGGGACATTTTTATATTTCCTCTTTATTCTAGATGTAAAAAATTATTTCAGAAAAATTTCAGTCTAAAAGCATTTTTTCTGATGTTGACAGTTTTCCATAGTTTTTTCCTTGTTTTTAAAGTTAAGTTAAATATACTGAACAGTGAGGTAAAGGATTTTATTTATAGTTTTATTAAATTTCCTCTAATTGGAAAATTTGCACAGAAAGAAGTTATTTTTGGCAAATATGGATAAAAATACAGTAATGAAAAAAATGCATTGTAATAATATTAACAATAATAATAATAATAATAATAACTAGAAAAATTGCATTTCCTGCGAAAATGCAAGTGTGAATGCCTGTTGCTGAAAACTTTAGCTGAAAGCTGC
>JARVJO010030754.1:0-11405 GCA_031762555.1 Cynodonichthys magdalenae | reverse complement strand
TCCATCCATCCATCCATCCATCCATCCATCCATCCATCCATCCATCCATCCATCCATCCATCCATCCATCCATTCTCAGAGGAACCACCTCTTCCAGCTCTTCTTGGAGGATTTCAAAGCATTCCCAATCCAGTAGAGATAGATATGACATGTTTTGCCTTGAAAGGCCCAGTCCACCCTGTCAAGTTGGGGAAGTTATTATTTATCTTACTGGAATTAAACTTACTTTATCTTGAAAACGTTTATCAAAGTTACACGCACACATAAAAAGTGAAAATAACAGAGAACTGAAAACAGAGTAAATTAAAATAATGAAAGCATATAAGTAAAAATATAAACTGGATATTCTTACAGGACAAAGTTCCAAAAAAAAAAAAAAAATTCAATGAGTTTTTCTTCAAATGCAAACCTTGATGTCATCAAGCATAACATAATCTGGTTTGTAAATGAATAACCTTCTGTGTAAATAATTTCACAGAGAAGAGTTTGAAATAGATTGAATTCAGGGCTGTGAGCCAGAAAAGAAATCCCCCAAAATGAGTTGTTTTGGTTAATGAATTAATGTTTCACAGAGAATAAGACATTTTACAATTTCAAAACATTAGAAGACTTTGGTGTCTAATTGGAACAAAGTTCTTCTTCATACCAGAAAGAATGAACTTTTTCTCATTAAATTATTGCATGAGGATGTAATATAATTACATTATTGCTGGGTTGAGATCATCTCTGACAGCACCACCATGCAGGATGCAGTGATAAGGCTGATCTTGTGGCTCACTCCATCTGTAGATGATTTGGTCGTATTTGTAGCTGATGTGATCGTATTTGTAGCTGATGTGATCGTATTTGTAGCTGGTGTGTTCGTATCTGCAGCTGATGCTCCTGTGGTCATTGAAGCAACCACTAAAGTTGTTAAAGAAAGCAAAAACAAACTTTAATTTCACTTGCAACATATAGCGTTTTCTATTTATGTTGATAACCCATGAAATTATAACTCTTTTTTTTTTCTCCATATAGTTCTTTTTTTCATTTCAAAGTAATTTTCTCAATAATGTCATCATAGTTTCTAATATATTTTATTTTATTGTTAACTTTATAATCTACTCATTTCATTTTTCCTTTCAGGGTTATTTATCATAATAATTTAATCTAGTTTGTCCAGAAGCAACATAATTAAACAAGCGTTTATTAAATGCAACTACATTTCTGTCCATTGCAATTAAAGTAACCTTACTTTTTTTTTCTTTTAGCCCAAAATCTAAATTACAATGTTGATATAAATTTATCGTAATTTCCTTGGTTTAACTTCATCAAGACATTTAATTCTGTTTAGTAAACCAAATAATTGACATTACCTGTGAGAATCACAAGGATTGATATGATCTGTTCAGGCTTCATTTTGGGTTTGTGTTCTTTTAATCTGTGAAATCAAATGACAGAGAAGCTTTACTTGCTGAAGTTACACCGTTTTTAGACAAACAACGTAAAGGATCCTAGTGGCATCACGTCAATTCTGGGACGTCTCGTTCTCCCAGAAGTAATTATGATTATGATTTGACTTTCATGAATGGGATTTTTGCTGAATTTAAATGTCATAAAGGAAGCGCCCCCCCCCCCCCCCACACACACACACATTCATCAACTAGCATATTTTCTGACAAGTTGTTTTTTCCTTTTCCCTCAAAGATTAGGAATTCAAACTGCAACAAAGTGTCAGATTCTCCAGTTCTGCAGTTTACATCACCACCACTACACTCTGTATTCTCAATGCCGAGCAATATTTATCACTTCTGAAAGTCAGAACCCTGTTTTTCACGACCGCAGGCTGTTTCTTCTTCTTCTTTTTATTAGTAATATCAAGGAAGAGAAGTCAGTCACGACTTAAATTCCGTTTCAAAAACTTCGTCTCTGCTTTAAACATTTTCATCCCTGCTGTGATTTCCACTGGAAGTCACTCACCTATTTGTTTAGGTAAATCTGGATGTTTTACATGTTACTTTTCTTCTTGTCAGACGGTGTAACTGTTAGCACTAATAATGATCATAACTTTTTCCTTAAAGGGTAACATGAGTGTAATTTGCCCCAATAAAATTGCATCATTTGCTCTGACACAATAGAAATAAACTGGTTAAGTAGACAGCTGCAACTTTCTCGTTGTCTTTAGGTAACTTTGACTTGAAAACAAAATTTACGATGTCACATAATGTTTAAGCATATAGCTTATTCTAAATTATTGAACTGATGTGGAACAGAAAAGGTGCAGATTAAATATAAAGAAAACAGGTAAGTTATGTAAATCACAGTAAAAGCATTACAATGTATTTTGACCCGAAAAATATCCTGAAGCGTTTTACAAAATTAAATGATTCAATAGATAATTAAATAGACACAGAGCATAACCCCAACAATGGTAGACCTAAAGTTACACCCTTGAAGGGTAAAATCATTGATCACCACCTGTGTCTCTAATTTATAATTTGAGAAATCTATATCTATAAAATCTTTCTCTATATATATATAGTTCTATCTATATATATTTAAAGTATATGTATGATATGTTATAAATCATTTTCATTAAGTATTAATGATCAGATGAGGATTTATAAAGGCCTTGTTACACTATAATGTTTTAGACAACTTAGGCAAACTTATGAAAAGTTTGTCCAACATAAAAAATGTCTAAACTGAAGATGGAATTTGAAAAAAAAAAAAAAAGACTAGAAGCCTCTTTTGGACCTACGTACTGTAATGTTAACACATAGATCGATTAAATAGCCAATATGAGTAAAGCTGTCATAAAAAATTTCAGGCGTAAGTTGTCTAAAATGTTATGGAATGACAGAGCCTTAAGTAAAAGAACAGCCCAACGCCTCACCTGCAAACAATAAACACGAACAACTGAAATTGTGTCGCTCATATTTTAAATTCAAAATTTTAGTTTTCATCTCAAAATTACAGGCTCCAAAATTTACATTAAGTTTGAAAATTTAACATCACCTGATTCAGTTATGAATTGAAATCTAATAAAAACTTTTTTAAAGTTTAAACGGTATCATTTGGTACAATTTTTTTTGACGCATTAAATGTTAAAAAGTTTAAGTTTAATTATAGTGAAGTACAAAAAGGAACCAATGAACTTCCTTGAAATGATTTAGAAAATTTAAAGCTTTTAATTAACAAACCCAAATGTAACATTTTAATCTCAAATGAGTTCTCTTAATGTTTTTTTAAATACAATAAATGATTTAAAACTTTATTCAAGATTCTAGCTCAATCTTTTTTATAGAACAAATAAAGGTTACCTGTTGATGGTCAGTCAGCCTCTTCTGCTCGACTGGTCAGTGAAATGATGTGAAACCTGCAGGTGCTGCTGGTGTTATAACAAAGTGGGACAAACATAGCTTCATTGTTTGTCTTTTTTTCCATGTTTGCCCATAATTTTAGTCAAAAAGCTCTATTTGAATATTACATCCTCATGCAGACCAGGCGACAGCTTGACACGTGTCAGTAACACATTTTAAAACAACAAAAAGATCAGTAAAGATCTGCTTAATGACAAAATAAAATGCTTTCAAATAATTTAACTAAAAGTCAGCTAATGTCATCTCATACATTCATTAATAAGAGGCTTAATTTATGCTTTAAATTTGTATAAATATGGTATTGTAAGTTCATCATCATGTTTTTTTAAATAAATGAATTGGAAAGTTGGAGCTGTCATTGCAGAGCTTCTACAATCAGTCTTAACCTGTTGAAGAGAAAAGTCGATTTATTGGACTCATGAATTTGTTTTTAGCAAAACAGCTAAACTAGATGAGGAGATTTTGCAACAACATATTCTAAAAGTCTGTTTACCAGGGTAAACGAGACAGAGGAGTTTGCTTTAAATCGGGGCTGCCCAAACATTTTCCCCGAGAGGGCCAAAAAGAAAATCTATCCAGGACTGCGGGCCAAATGTAGTAATGTATTACATGAAATACACAAACTTTTTAAGTAAAGTCCTTTATCAGTGGTGGGCAGCACTGATCTAAATATTTAGGTCTCGTAATTTTAAAGCACTGACGCCCCAATATAACCCAGTTGGCGCATGGAGCATTCTTCAGTCAACGGTGTGCAGAATGTTGTCACTTAGTGCCCTTGGCAGGCCAAATGGGAGTCACCTGCAGGCCACATTTGGCCCGTGGGCCTTGAGTTTGACACGTGACCTTGTAGATAAGTGACATGCACATGAACATAATGTATGACAGCTTTCACCCTCAACTGTGAACAATAACATTTAAAGACCTCAGTTAGTGCTTCTGAATTTAGCACATAAATTTAGCAAGTGCTAATCCACTAATGAATTTTAGAAATAGCAAAAGCCCTAAAGCACTAATTCAGGAAATTAGTTCCCCTTTTAGTGCTTTAGGGGAACTATGCCCACCACTGTCTTTTATTTTTAATGATTAATCTAGCAGCCACTGCTCTGGTCCACTTTTGTTTTAGTCTGTGCCCTTGGAGAAGGTTTGCCACACCCTCAAGCAGCAAAGGCTCATGGGACATTTCATAAATTGATAAAATATGTGATTTTGTGGCCCTACAAAGTATGCAAATCTACATGTGATTAAATTTAATCTAAATATCTCTTGTTACTTGTATTTCATGTTTCATGTGTAATCATCAAAGATAAAGTCACCATGAGTGAAAACTATCTGCATTAGAGCACTTTATACAGTCAATGGGCCAGTAGATAAAACAATTTTAAGTGGAAATACTGTGTTTCTACATAGTATGACAGGTTATAACCTAGTAACTATGGCAATGGCTGGTGGGCCAAATCAAATGGCTTGACAGGCCAAATTTGGCCCGCGGGCCCCAACTTTGGCTCCTCTGTTTTAAATAATAAAAAACCTACAACAAACAAACAAAATATGGTGTGCACATATTTTACCCCTATTGCTTCAAAGCTCCAAACTATAATTTTCAGAGGTGACTTAATTATTTAAATAAGATTCACCTGTGAACAATCTAAGTGTTAAATGACCCACGTTTGTTGGAGAGGCATTAACAACATGAAGACCAAGGAACTCTCCACTCAAGTCGGAGACTAAAGTGGTGGAGAACAAATATGAGTAGATGACAAAAAAATAGGGAAAAAAGTTCCCAAACTCTGAAAATCTTTGGAATCCCCTTTAAATGTATTATCAGGAAATAGAAAATTGATCACACAACAAACCAACCAAAGACAGGACTGTCCACTAAAGGAGAGGCAACCAAATGGTCATAGATAACCCTGACCCTGCGCAAATACTTTTTCGATCCACTTTATGATTGACTAACACATTATTTTTTTTATGTACTGATATTTTTGTTGTTTTAAAACATGGATTAGTGTGACTGAGATCTTCCTCTGATAATAAAAGGGAAACACCAGGAAATGCTGCAGATATGGGAAAACTTTCCTACGGCATTTTGCATTCTGATTTGAATTTATAATTTCTATTCACATTTAGTATTATTACAAGATGATCACAAGAACGTTGCTGCCAAAGAACTGGACTTTCTTCTACTTTTAATGTGGTCTCAATAAACAATTCTTCAGAATTTTGGAAGGTCTGTACTTTTTTACTTGGCTGTGTCCAAAACGAGAGGCTGGGTTCTCCCAAGGACCCGGTCTACCCGGTCGAGGTGGGCTGGGTCCTTGGTAGACAGGGAAGACCGGAAGAAAGTCACTGTGAATTTGGATGGTCTAGCCTTCAGCTTTATTCCCACCCTTACCCAGCGTATGTCTGGTCGCCTAGCAACCGTGACAATGCTAAACAGATACAAAATTAGATTGAAATTAGAAAAATATCAATATATTAACGTTATTAAAATCACAAAACAATAAAATTAACTTAAAGACAATATTTGAAGATCTATGGACCTGCTGTAGGTACATGTTTATTTCTCTTAACCAGATCGTTTTTTTTCTGACAAAAATAATATTTAAAAACATGTATACAAATGATAAAAGTATTAACAACACAACCGCTTGAAAATTGAAATTTTTATACCACCAGATTTTTATTTAAAATGTATTCCTTTCACTAGCTTCATTAGCAATTACTAGCAAAAAAAAAAAACTCCGGTCGGCCCGCAATGCATTATGGGATATGGTGGGCCGAGAAGGATCCATCGGACCAGTCCTTCAATTCTGAGCAAAGGAAGGTCGCATTTGTCGGCTGCATCGGAGGAGTCTTTGATTTTGGACAGTCTCCGTCGCTGCTCTGTGACGTAAGAGGCCGACGAATTTGGCCTTCGGAGTACTCGGTCTCTTGTTTTGGACACAGCCACTAGTTGCTTTTGTCGCAGGATGATGACATCATTAAAAGAGCTGCGTACCAACAGCAAAGGCTGTGTTTCATTCCAAAATACTTATATATAATTTTTCAACATATTACCACAACATTTAAGATTTAAATTTTTCATTTTAAACATTTTAGATTTAAGATTGCATTTGGTAACATTTAACATTTGAATGTATAATTTTTGTTAAAATTAGCTAAATGTAAAAACAGTGATAGACTACACCTGCTGATACTGTTGTATTTTTGCACAGTTTCTGTCGTTGGTTGTCGCTGCTTGTTTGTATGTGCAATTGCAATTTTTAGATTGTACTATTTATCTATCTATTTCATTTTACTGTTCTGTACATGCTGTCACCAGGACTTGTGCAACCAGTTTTGTTCGATCTGCTTGAACATTTAATATTTGTGTTGAGGGAATGTCAAATAAATATCCTTGAATTCTAGAATCCTAAATAACAATAAAATGTTATTGAAAATTATTTACTTTCAGAAAACAAGCTACATAATGAAAATTGTGTCAGTGACAGTTTTTAACATTTTATTTTTACACTTGGTGCCTGATGCAGTTACATTTGCAATTTTTAACCTCAAAAATAACACTGAATTTGAAACCACACTCACAGCGGACAGGCGTAGGCCAGATCTGGTGTTAAGCTGGCCCTGCTGGCATGACAAGAGATTTGTCAACCAGATGTGGGCCAAAGATGGCACTCCTTTTAATATGGCATTCCACAACTTGCCCGGTTGTGTTATGGTTTAGTGTGTGGGCCAGAACTGGGCTAGACAAATATTGCTTTGGGATTTTCTGCTCGTTTATTTTTTTTACTACATTCTTTATTTGATTTTACCCCTACATTATGTACTGTAAGATAGTCCTTGAGTCTTTTATTTGTACTTGTAATATAAAAGTGTTATTTATTTATGTATTTATTTAAAAAGAATGCCATCAAAGAGGACTAGTAATGCCGTTGATGAAAAGATCCCCATCCCAAGACTTGCACAGACTTCTTAAATAATAGGAAATTCTAAATCTAATTTGGTAAAAGATGTGTTAGAAGTAAAGAAACTTAAACTTTCTTTGAGCCAGAACCACTATTTTCCTCATAACTTCCATTGCATTTTATTAATCAAGGCAACATGTAAAGGAGCTACAATATCAACCAGTGTTTTGATATGTTAATTAACTTTTTATTCAAATCTGCTTTCTTTTCTGTTTTATTCATTCATGCCATGAAAATTCTGTGACATTCAGCCTTTCTATTATTTCTGTGCTAATGGATAAAAAGACAAGGAAGTGCAATGGAAAATAAAACAATGTTTCCCTGTACACACATTTTAGTTTATATACACAAACACACACACACAGTATATGCACAATAATTATTTTATATGCTCATAGTTGTGCTTTTTACAAATTATGTTTGTAAATGATCATAAAAATAGTTTTATGAATTAACCAATATGCTTATGCAATGATCATTCATATTAGTGTTTACTGGGAATCATGGGTAGAAAGCTTTTCTGTTTTTAAAGGTTCCGTTCAAGCTACAATAAAAAAATAATTATTGGAAAGGTCTGTTTCCAGTTTAAAAAAAATCAGTAACAATTTACATTTTTAATAGAACAATTTAAATAGATCAAAATGATATTACTACATTGGTAGTAACCATGACAATAACACCATAAAATATGCAGTAATGAAACTGTTCTTGTGTCTTACACCACTTGACTGATCCCCGGTTGAGTTAAAGTTACTCAATGTTGAGTTTGCGGCAGTGGTTGTCAGCAATACAGAAACAGTTGATGAAGCAAATGTAATTATTGGAGCTGCTGCTGTTGTTGTTGTATTTGGTGCAACTGTAGAGTTGCACCAACAAAAACAAATGATTGTCTCTTGTTGAGGACTTGTAGCATTAGCAATTCCAATTCCAGCAGCTGTTGCTGTCAGAGCACTTAGAATTGTTGTTGGGACAACTGTGGTTGTTGATTGAGCAATAGTTGTTAGAGGAGAAAATGTAGTAGTTGTTGGAGCAACTGTGATTAGTACTGATGAGGCAGTGGCTGTTTTGTAAGTACTTGTAGTTGCAGTTGGAACAACCGTGGTTATCAAAGGAACAACTGTTATTGCAGCAGCAATAGTTGCTGGTGGAGTGGTGGTTGTTGCTGTTGGAACAACTGGGGCTGTGGTTGCAGCACCTGTGAGTGTTGGACCAGTAGTAATTGTTGTTGAAGCCTTGATTGTTGTGTGATCAGCTGACGTTGATTCTGGAACAAGTTGAATTGTTCTTGGAGCCACTTGTATTGTTGTTGAAGCAATTGTAGTTGTTGGAGCAGTAGTTGTAGTTTGACCAATTATGGTTGTTGTAGAGTCAGCTGTAGTTGTAGAATGAGCACCAGCTGTTCGAGCAATTGTGGCTGTTGAGGTAGTGGTTATAGTTTGATCAATTTTGGTTGTTGTAGAAACAGCTGTAGTTGAAGACAGAGCACCAGTTGTTGGAGCAATTGTGGTTGTTGGAACAATAGTTGTAGTTTGACCAATTATGGTTGTTGTAGGATCAACTGTAGTTGTATAAAGAGCAACAGGTGTTGGAAAATTTGTGGTTGTTGAAGCAGTAATTACAGTTTGATCAACTTTGATGGTTGTTGAATCAACTGTAGTTGTACATGGAGCACCAGTTGTTGGTGCAATTGTGGTTGTTGGAGCAGTAGTTACAGTTTGATCAACTTTGGTTGTTGTAGAATCAGCTCTAGTTGTAGACAGAGCACCAGTTTTCAAAGCAGTTATGGTTGTTGGATAATTATTTAGAGTTTGATCAACTTTGGTTGTTGTAGAATTTGTTGTTGTAGACATAGGACCAGTTGAAAAAGCAATTGTGGGTGTTGGAGCAGTAGTTGTAGTTTGATCAACTTTGGTTGTTGTAGAATCAGCTGTAGTTGTAGACAGAGCACCAGTTGTTGGAGAAGTTGTTGCAGTTTGATCAACTTTGGTTGTTGGAGAATCAGCTGTAGTCGTAGACAGAGCACCAGTTATCTGAGCAATTGTCATTGTTGGAATAGTAGATATGGTTTCATAAACCACAGTTGTTGTAGAAGCTGTTGCAGTTTTAGACAGAGCACCAGTTGTTGGAGCAGTAGTTGTAGTTTCATTAAATTTGGTTGTTGCAGAATCAGCTGTGGTTGTAGACACAGCACCAGTTTGAGCAATTGTGGTTGTTGGAGCCGTAGTTACAGTTTGATCAAATTTGGTTGTTGCAGAATCAGCTGTAGTTGTAGACAGTGAACCATTTCTTTGAGCAATTGTGGTTGTTGGAGCAGTAGTTACAGTTTGATGAAATTTGATTGTTGTAGAATCAGCGGTAGTTTTATACAGATCACCAGTTGTTGGAGCAATTGTGGTTGATGGAGCAGTAGTCGTAGTTTCATCAACTTTGGTTGTTGTAGAAGCTGTTACAGTTTTAGACAGAGCACCAGTTGTTGGAGCAGTATTTGTAGTTACATCAAATTTGGTTGTTGTAGAATCAGCTGTAGTTGTAGACAGAGCACCAGTTGTTGTAGCAATAGTTGTAGTTTGATCAACTTTGTTTGTAGAATCAGCTGTAGTTGTAGACACCACACCAGTTGCTGGAGCAATTGTGGTTGTTGGAGCAGTTGTTGTAGTTTCATCAGCTATGGTTGTTGCAGATTTAGCGGTAGTTGTAGACAGAGCACCAGTTATCTGAGCAATTGTCATTGTTGGAATAGTAGATATGGTTTCATCAAATGCAGTTGTTGTGGAAGCTGTTGCAGTTTTAGACAGAGCACCAGTTTTTGGAGCAATTGTGGTTGTTGGAGCAGTAGTTGTAGTTTCATCAATTATGGTTGTTGTAGAATCAGCGGTAGTTGCAGACAGAGCACCAGTTGTTGGAGCCATTGTCATTGTTGGAACAGTAGGTTTAGTTTCATCAACCACGCCTATGGTAGAAGGTGATGTAGTTTTAGACAATGCAATAGTTTTTAGAGCACTTGTGGTAGTTGGAACAGTATTTGTTGTTCTGGGAGCTGTTGTAGTCATTGCAGAGACTGTTGTAGAAGAAACTATTGGTTTTGTTGAATCAACTGTGGTTGTTGTCGGTGCAGTCTTAACTGTTGGAGCTGATGTGGCATATGAAATAGTTGAAATAATTGTATTATCAAATGTGGATTTGTACCAAATAAAACAAACAATGGCTTGATTTTGTGAAGGTGTATCATCAGCAACAGCAGCAACAGTTGAAGGTGTTTTAGTGGTTTCAGCTGTAAAACATAAAAAAGGAATAAATATTTGTGTGCTGAGCTAAAGAATTTGTGAATACTTTTTTTACATCAACTACTTTAAAACCTTTACCTGCTTTTGATTATCATTTTATTCATAGTTTATTCATAGTAGTAATTTTATTATTAAAAAAAATACTTCACATTTTGTTCATCTTGGTCTGTATTGTTAAAAGATTCGTTATAAAGAATTTTTTTTACAGTTTTGGATTACTAATTTAGTCTTGTTTATTTCACTCCAGCTTAGTAATGTGTCATGTTGGATGCAAATATGGTGGTAGAGCAACAGATTAATGACTGGAAAGTTGCAGGTTCAACCTTTTGCCTTGCCCATATGTTGAGGTGTCCTTGAACAAGACACCTATTCCCTAACAGGACACTTACACAGCTGCCCTCTGCTCCACTTGGGTGTATCGCACATGTGATGGATCAAATACAGAGCACAAATGTCAAATTTCATTAATACTTACTCTACATCCATATACATAATATAAAAGCTAATTTACTTTAAGATCACATGCATATATTACCTGTTAGAATCACAAGAAGGGAAATGATCTCTCTCCACCCCATTTCGATTTCACCTTAATCTGCAAAATCAAATATTACAAAGGTTTTTTTTTTTTTTTTTACTAAAGTTGCACATAAAACGCTCCAACATTGGTAATAAGAACAATTTAACGGGGCAATATCATGTAAAATCTACATTTTTGAGTTTTATATCATGTTATAATGTTATCCTCTCATCAAAATCATGTCCAGAGTCTTGCTTTGACTCATTCATGC
>JARVJO010030753.1:0-11405 GCA_031762555.1 Cynodonichthys magdalenae | reverse complement strand
ACACCTTTTGAATGCAATTACTGAAATAAATCAAGTTTTTCAAAATATTCTAATTTACTGGCTTTTACCTGTACTTGTTGGCATTAAGCTCATCCAAATTCATCTGATACTTCAGGACTCAAACTTAATTTAAACAAATGTAAATTGCTTCCCATATCATCTTGCAGAGAAACTCATCTTTTCAACATTTTTGTCAAAACACATGCATCATGTCTTGGTGTTATTATCACAAACAATGTAATTGAAAGATGCCTCTAAACCTTGAACCTATAATACCAAAAAGAAATGAAACCACTGGCTTCAAAGAGATTTATCTTTAAGAGGAAGAATGTTATCTAAAGCAGAAGTCATATCCAGGTTAACTTTTGCTTCACTTGCATTAAATGTCAACATCTCTACCTGTAAAACTATTGATAAAATGCTTTACAAATGTATTTGGAAGACTAAAACACATTACATCAAAAATCCTGTGCTCGTAAACCCTGTAGATTCAGGTGGTATAAACCTTTTAGACATCTCATCCATAAATCAGACATTTAAAATGAACTGGATCAGGAAATTTTTATTGATTGTGGAATTTTATCCCTAACTATTTCCTCGGAATTTGGTGACCTTTCCTTTTTTACTTAAATCCAATTATAATATGGAAAAATTGCCCCTTAAACTGTCCAATTATCACAAACAAATGCTCTTAGCTTGGTCTCTATTTACAAGCATTCTTTCTCCCCTCACACTTTTCTTAACCGTAATATTCTTTATAAAAATAAATCACTGTTTTTCCATAACTTGTTCAATAATAATATTATTTTTGTAAATCAGTTGCTTAACTCTGACGTGTTCCTTAAATCATATTCTGAATTTATCTACCTACTGTATCCCAGACCCCCAGGGAATTTGCTATTGTTTTAGATGCTATTCCTAAAGAAGTTCTGAGGGTATTCTCATTCTGTGGAGGACAGAGCTGCTTATCCATTGTTCTGTTTTTGAATCAGCTGTGGGCAAAAAGTGTTTCTCTTCTAAACCCTCCATAAGAAACATGAGTATAAGATCCCTTTTTCAGAATGACATTACTACTATGCCTTATGTATCACACTACCGGAGACAGTTTACTCCTGACATCAAATAGAAAACGGTACAGACTTTGTTTTCTAAATACCTCTTTACAAACAAACCTCGTGATATGTTCTTCAAACTTCTCCATCGGTGTTACCCTGCAAAACACAGCCTGCTTAGGGATATTGACCTAGCTGCTCCTTTTGTAATTTGGACAATGAGACAACAGTCCACTTATTCTGGAGATGCCCCTTCACAAATATGGTAAACTTTATTTATTTCAGTAGTTTTTCCCTCATATATACAGAAGCACTTTTGGGTTTCTACAATGTTTGCTCCTCTAAAAAAAAAAAGACAACTTTTATGTAATTAATCTATTATTAATTAATAATAGATTACATAAAAGATTCGCCTGGCCTGCCTGCTCTCCATTCTTTTGAATTGGCAGGGCATACCTGAACTAATGCTCAATGCACTATGTATTCTAGTTTCTGTCGCTTTTTTTCTATTGTCATTTGAAATAATTTAATATATTTATTCAGATATATAGTAATTATTTTATTTTATTTTACTTTATGAGTGCAGTTGACGAATCCTGATCCACACCTTACCAGTTGGTGGCGGTATTGCACAATTAAGTTGTTTGTCAACCGCCAATAATTACCACAAGAAGAAGAAAAGGTTTCGCACATGCGCAGTGGGCAGATCTTTTTTTTTTTTTCATTCAGGCTGCTAGGCTACATGCAAGGCTACGTGGACTGCCACTGTCATATCTCTGCAGGGGATTTTGACAAGGTGTAAAAGAGTTTAAGTTCTGAATTTATTTCTTAAACACTTTACGAAGCTGTAACGATTTTCTTTTTCTTGTCAGGATGTAGAGGAAGTGATTGAGAACTCTAAAAAGGTGAGATTCAAGTCTGAAAGGTTAGTCTAGGCTTAGTGCTTGATTCTAAAATTAATTTCATTTTTTAAAATTCAGGTTGGATTATTGGCACTGTTAGCAGTGGCCGAGTATGCTGGTGAATTTAACAAGATTATTGAGCTTTCACACAGGTAATAGATCTGCTGGGATGTTCTTAATTTATTTGAAATGTTCAAAGTCCTTTTGTAATGTTTCTTTTTTTATTATTATATTCATTTTTTAGATTTCCAGGTTTTGTTTTCCCCTGCTTAGGTGTGCATCCTGTCCAAGAAGTTTCTCCAGAACATCTAAGAGGTGCTGCATTACAGGTGGAAATGCTTCCCCTAATTCCCCATCATTACCTGTGACATCAGGTTTACACACCACTGTTAATGACTGAAAAGCCCACAGTGGTCACTGAAAAAACTTGAAACTGACAAAAGAAATAACAAATTAAAAAATAACTGAAAATTAACCAATGCAAATAACACATTGATATAAAATTTAGAGTTAACAGAAAAAAAACTTACTAAAACACGACTGGACAAAAATTATTGTACCTTGAGAAAAGATTAAAAATAAAAGCATCTGGGAGAATGTATTTTGAACACATGAGACAAAACTGCAGTTTTCTGGCAACAATTTACATCAGCTTTATGTTTACAGAAGCAGGCAAAAATGAAAGAACACGTTACCTACAATGAAACATGGAGGAGGCTCGGTTCTGTTCTGGGGCTACTTTGCTGCATCTGACACAGGATGTCTTGAATCTGTGCAGGGTACGATAAAATCTGAAGACTATCAAGGCATTTTGGAAAGAAATGTGCTGCTTAGTGTTAGAAAGCATGGTCTCAGTTGCAGGTCATGGAACTTCCAACAGCTAAAAATGCCCAAGAATGGATCAGAACCAAACATTGGACTATTCTGAAGTGTCTTTCTGAGCCCTGATCTAAACCCTGTTAAACATCTGTAAACAGAGCTGAAACATCTGGAGATGGCACCCTTCAAAACCAAAGTGTTTGAGAGTAAATCCAGTGGATTCATTCAGACATACCCTTTTAAACATCGCATTTTTATTCTACAGTGAGGTGCCAACAATTTTGTCCATTCTGGTTCAATACGTTGCGAATAATTTACATTTCAATTTATGTTAAGGGCAAATGTGCAAAATGTTCTGCTCATATCTGGATGTATATGAATGATTGTAATTGTTGGATGTTTATCTACAACTTACTAACGTTTGGAGTCAATTGCATTCAAGATGGCTGCCACAGCTAATCCACCTTTGCCGGAGGAGAAATGGCTCTGTCAGTTCTACAGCTATTGAGCTGACACTTGCTGTGGTAGTAGCTGAGAGTCATGCCCAACCTATAAGTTCTAACTGATTATGAAAGTTCTGTTTGAAGTATTTTTGGATTAGTAAACGTGTCCGTCTGATTTGCAGGATCTTGAAGCAGCTATACCGATCATAGAGGAATATAAAGATGAGCTTGTTGCCATCGGAGAGGTAAAGTTTCAGAGCATATTAACACTGATAAATATTGATTTATTATTTATTAAATGCATCCACATACCCTTCAGGAACTCAGGTGGGTCTTAGCTGTCCAAGAATCAAGGCCAGGTTATTGGATTGTTGGACTAATTCTGCATTCCAGCTCCCCTGCACACAATCATGACTTCACATGATCTTTCATGTAATCATGAAAAAACTAATTACAGCTAAACCTGTTAGGAAAAACAGATATTTGAACATACATCATCAAGGTTACACCTACATGTATACATGTGGAACAATGTTCTGCTGGATGCTGATTAACTCTGTCAGATGTTGTAAAATCACCTCTGAAATTTATTCTTTGGTGAAGGTAATTAAGAATACCATCCTTTAAAACAAGGTCAAATTCATTAGTTTTTTAAATTAAAATGTAAAAGCAGTGCCTGGTTTTTATCTGTTGAGTTTTAGGTTGTTTTTTTTTTCTCAGAAAAAAACTTCCAAGTTCCAAGTAATTTCAGAGACCTTTGTGGGTTTCATTTTTTTCATTTAAAAATTAAAAACATGTTCGGATTACACAACTTTTACTCAAAAGGTCAGACGTTTTGTTGAGAAAGCAGATTTAAACTAATCAGACATATTTATTAAAAAGTGCAGAGGTTTGTTATCAAATGTAGCGTTCTTTAACACCAATATGTTGTTTTTAGAAAGACTTGTTTTAGAAACCAGGAAAGATTTATATGTTTAAACTCTCTTGTTTGGTTAGCCATTAGCCCAGCCTGGATGAAGACTTTTGCCTCTTTCTCCATGCTCTGTGTTTAATAACTGATGTCTCAGCTGATGAGGTATTTTTGGTATCTCACAAAGATTGACTGGATTATCTCTTTAAGCATTTATGTTGTAATTTTGTTAAATTGAAATACATATGGCCGGAAATGTAAAAAAAAAAGTCTGTTTGTATATTAACACTGATATATATTGATTATTATTTATTATATATTACCTGCTCTGATTTCAACCATAGAAAACATTTCTTACATTTAAGTTACTTGATGCAGGAATAATCCAAGTCACTCTCACATCAGTGAGAATTACACTCTGGGGTGAAGCCAATAGTGATTTTCTTTGTTTGGTACAATGTTTTATCAAGACTTTATACCACCACTGTTGTTTTTGTTGTAGGTCGGTCTGGATTTTACACCCAGATTTATCAGCAGCGAATCAGACAAGGACAATCAGAGACATGTCCTGATTCGTCAAGCACAGATTGCCAAGGAGCTGGATCTCCCTCTGTGAGTTTATTTTAAAAAATAACTTCTAAATACACCTGATTTATTTTTTTTTTAATGACAGTCTGAACTTGACCTATCCGACCTGGGCCTTTTCAGTATGTGGTACTGAATTGCACACATACTGTGTCTGAACACTCGTGTCACGTTTCATCAGACTTACATCTGTGAGGGGGGGAGAAGGATCCATCCATATAATAATGACAGTAACCTCGAGTCGTGCAGTTTAAATCTTGTAGCTCCACACGTCTTCAGCTACAGAACAGAAGTTCAGTTGCTTCGTCTTTGTTCTTTTTATTTTCCACATCCCAGATGACAGAATTTGCAAAAACGTGTGATAGAAATGTTGTCGGACCCTATCGATGCTAAAGTTACTTGATCAATACTTCAGTCGCACCGTTCCAGAAATAAAATGCTGCACCGGAGCATCTGGTTAGAGGCAGGTTCAGATACAAACACTGAACTAAACAAGCAGGTCAGATAATTATTGAATCGGCTCTGACTGCACAACTACATCAGAATCATGCTAACAAGTAGCATCTGTGTTTAGCTACTTCTGTAAACAGCTAGTTGAATGTGACGTCACGTTGTCTTCTGCGCATGCAGGTCACATCAGAGCTGTGGACAGGTCACACTGGAGTCAGACGAAGTCGCATTTAAATTATAACATGATCATTCACACCAACAATTTTTTTTAAACAGAATTGAGCATTAAAGAGGACATATCATGCAAAATCCACTTTTTTAGCTGCTAAATCCATTTTGTTGTGGACCTGGAGTCTCCAGGAGGCAGAAAAGTTGAACTTATTCTTTCCTGGTGCTGCAAAGATATCTTTATATTCTGTTTAGGTCATATTTTTCAGCCCGTTCAGCTTTCTCTATTTTCTATAAGGTTTTCTGAGTCTATTACATCAAAATAGCAAAATAAAAGACCCCAACTGAATGATTTAAATGTGAAAAAGAAGGATTTAAAAGCAGGATATATCCACTTTAAGACTTGCAGTGTGAATGTGTCCTAACTCTGAGTTTTAGTGGTGATTAAAAATGAAGTCATCACTAGTGGTTTTATGTTTTATATGTTTTTAATATGTAGTTGAAGTGTTTAAAGTGTATTTACTAAAAGTCTAGCCTGGTAAAAAACAGCCCCTTGTCCTTCACTTTGCTTCGAACAGAGGGTCCGAACTCTCGGCTATTGAGAAATGATTGCTTGCTGGAGGCGTGGCCTCTGTTGAAGTTTAAAACGATTGGATTGGTTGGCCGCGATGTATGTGTGCGCCTGCTCCTTTGTGAAGGAGGCTAAGCTAAGACGCTAACCGGTAATTGTGTGCGCTGTAAACAACCCTACTGAGAGGAGAGAAGTACGGAGCTGAACGAGTTGTTGTAAATTATGCTGCAGGCTTTGTCAGACAAATTTAATTTAATTTGGGAGTCTTATCAACATGAACTGCCTTCATTCACTTCCTCCTGCGCAGAAAATCGACGTTGTCGTTCAAAACTCCTCCTTCTGTTTGCTGATTGGCCCTGGTAAAAATTCTACTGAAGAAATCCTTGTCTATGGGAGAAATCCCAGACGGAGCAGAGAAGCGTAACTAGAATTGAGTGGAACTGCATAGGAAGGCAAGGGCCAGGCTACTAACAGTCATGTTGGGCCATAAAACTGGCACAACAGGAGGTAAAGTTTTATTCAAGTTAACGTTTAGTTTAATTTAACACCTGTTTAAGTTACCATAAGCAGCACTAAATGACTAAATGATCTGTTTTCTTTTACTTGAAGAAGTTGGTTACGGGAGATTAGTAGTTAAAAAGTCAGTTTTTAAGTGTTAACTACGGTTGGGGCCGCAGTAGCTCGGTGGTCAGTGCTGCGGTCTTGTAATCCTGAGCAGCAGGTTTGAGCCCAGGTTGCTTCAGGAAGGATTAAAGCAACTCCTAAAATCTCTTGTGCAGAAAAACAGTTCTAATTACAGTTCCATTGTTTGAGTCAGTAACACAACACACTGTGTTTTCTTTGTAGAAATGTTCATTCAAGATCTGCAGGAAGACCCACCATCCATCTCCTGAAGGAACAAGGTGAGTTGCTCAGGTTGGCTTTGTGTTTCCATGACGATGTGTTAACCTGAAAGGTCAGCTGCACTTCCTCCACACTGTCACTAGGTGTCCAAAAAGCTCTTCTTCATGCTTTCGATGGGAAACCTTCTGTTGCAATGGAGGGAGTGAAGGCTGGATATTTCTTCTCCATCCCGCCATCTATAATACGGAGCGAGCAGGTAAATCGCCTGATGCTGGGATTCTAGGTTCTTTAGGCCAAATACAGCTTCATGCTAGTTGGACTTTTTCACATTTTGTCTCATTACAACCACAAACTTCAAAGTATTTTCCTATGATTTTCTGTGACAAACCAACACAAAGTAGAAGAGAACTGTGAAGTAAAAAGAACATTTGTATTCAGCCCTCCAGAGTCTTAACTTTGTAGAACCACCTGTCTCTGTGACTCCGGCTGTAAGGCTTTAAGGTTTGTTTCTAACTGATTTGTGCATCTAAAGACTAAATTTTGGCCCACTCCTCTTTGTAATCAGCTGCAGCTCAGTCAGTTTTGATGGAGAGGATCTGAACAGATGTTTTCAGGTCAACTTGAACTGGACCTTTCCAACATGTGAATGTGCTTTGATTGTTACTACATGGTTTGTGTCAGACTGCAAACAGAAACAAGAACCGTCTTCTTGTCACAGATTAGTCCTGTGGACAGATTGTCCCACCTGAGCTGTAGGTCTCTGCAGCTCCTCCAGCGTTACCAGTTCAGGTGGGCGGTCATGTCTTTGTGGGTTGTGTCTACGTATCTTCAGATGATGGATTGAACAGATTTTTTATTGTTCAAAGCTTAGATTATTGCAGAGCTATTCAACTAAATTGATCTGGGGGCCACAGTTGCTGCAGGCCAACAGCTCAGGGGCCGAACATCCAGCAATTAAAGTCATGATGCAAATAAACCAAGTATTACAAAGATATGTTACTTTTTGAAATAGTTTATTTTGCTGCATTTAATCATGAAGACAACATACAGAACCCTATGTAATAAAAGTAGTGATAATAAAACCATATCAAAAACAAAAATAACACATTATGCCTCCAATTTAACACAAATATTATTTTGACATCTCTGATTTGCCAAATTTTTAAACAAATTTTATTTTCACTTTCATAGTTTTATCTTCAACTGCTTGTAGTTTTAACTTTCTTGGATGTTAATAGAAAGGGTTTTTACCAGCTTGTAGCCAAGATTTAGGCGTTTCTGTAGATACCACACGTCTATATCTAACTAAAAGAATTTATAGTAATTAAAGTAGAAAACCTGGGCACGACACTTCACCCACCCTGCCTACTGATGGTGGCGCCGGTGCATGGCAGCCCCGCCTCTGTCAGTGTACTCCAGGGCAGCTGTGGCTACAATGTAGCTTAGCATCATCGGTGTGTGACTGTAAGTGTAAAACACCTTGGGGTCCAGAGGGACTTGATAAACAGCTATGTAGGTTCAGTCCATTTACCATTTAATATTCTGTAAGACCTCTGAGGCTGACAGAATATCTGGATTAATACTCAGATTAAATTACACACAGGTGTACTCTGATGATGATGATGATGGTCATAACTAAATTCTGGAGCAGCTGCTTCAGAAGTCAAAGGGCTAAGTACAAATGCAGGCCAAACATTTCAGACTTTTAGCTGTAAGACAATATAGAAAAAAAATTACATCACTTCAGAATTATGAGCTACAGGGTTAGAGGTTGTAACATGACAAAATATGGGAAAGTTCAAGGGGTTGATTTCTTTTATGTGAGGCAATGTAAGTTTATAAATGAATAGATAATTACATGAGCAAATTGCACAGGTGTGATGACTGTTTTATGACTGATTTTTGTGTTTTTAACCAAGAAGCAGAAACTCGTAAAACAGTTGCCTCTGGAGAACATCTGCCTGGAAACAGATTCTCCTGCTCTCGGTCCAGAAAAACAGGTAAATATATTTATTTTATTACTGCATTTAAAGTAATACCTCACAGGTGCCTAAACGAGACATTCCTGCAATATTTCATGCTAAAATGTCTCAGGCTTATTTACTTAAAATCAGTATATAAGCTTGTCATAATATTGGTTGTCCAACCCTAGTTCTGAAAAAGCTGGGCCAATGTATAATAGTTAATAAACAGAAAACAATGATTTCCAAATCTTAAACTCATTTTTATTTACAGTTGATGTTATAAAAGTGTGTGATTGTTAATACAGTCAGAGCCACTGCTTTAAAAACAGGTCTGGTTCTGTTCCAGATGTCTCTATGAACTCAGGAACACTTCTACACATCGTCACAAAGACAGCTCACTGTGCCTTCCACTGATGCTGCTTACAATTTATTTAAGTAAAACATTAACTGTGTTTCATTGTGAATAAAATATGTTTGATCTGGAATTCATTACATTCTGTTTATACTATATTTATATTTTTCACAGTGTCCTAACTTTTTCAGGATTGGGGTTGTACTTTTGTTAAAGCCATTTGTTTTGTAAAGGTTTCTACAGTTCCCTATTTTCTTCTTTACCTACATCTGTTTCCTGTTTTGCAGGTGAGAAATGAACCAAAAAATATTTGTGTCTCTGCTGAGTACATCAGTAAGATAAAGGGTGTGTCTGTGGAGACGGTGATGGAGGTGACGACACAAAACGCTGTGCGACTTTTCCCCAAGCTGAAGTCCGTCATCCGACCCTGACGGTCTTTTACTTTGCTGAGATGACCTTCAGTTTTTTGTTCTTGATTTTCTTTTAAAAATGAGAATTTGTTACAAGATAACATAAAATCCTCTTAAATCAGGCATTATTGCTTACTGTCAAATTCAAATATTAAACAAAAAAAATAAGTTTTTACTTTATTTTTGAATATACTCATGTATTTATTGATGCAACTATTAAAGAAATAAAAATGAGATGTCCATCTGTTCATGAACACTTTGGGGTTTAGTGTTATTAGAATGTAAAAAAAACATTTTAAATTGAGAAAGCTTCTTGGTCCACATCTTCAGCTTTAAAATAGTGTTTTATTTTTATTTGTTTTTTCATTTTATTTTATATTTTTCATTTTTTTTTTTTTAGATTACTTATATTCATTAATTAAAGTCATCCATAACACATATTCTGAGAGCTAATAGACTGCACAGGAAATCTCATAGTATTGCACACAATGTATTTTTTTTAATTTTCTTTTTACTTCTGACCAAAATGACTGAAACTTCATTATTGCTCATATTAGGATGAGCTTTTTTAAACCACTGACATAAAAGGTGCTTAGTGATATGCATTCCTTTAATGAATACTTGGCCTTTAGTTGTTCAAGCATTTAAGTGATCAATGATTTTGATCTTAAAGAATTTTGCAGAAAAACAGAAATAATAAACCTTTTTCTTCTCAATTTGTTTAATTCATTGAGTAAATACCTATGTGAAAATCAAAGAAGGAATGAACATGTGTTAGGGAAACCAGAATAGCAGCAATGAAGATAAACCGTTCTATTTGCCTTTTTCTACTTCCTGTATTAGTATGCTGACTGTAAAAATAAAAATGGATTCTAAAACTAAAGGTTCCACCGAGATTTGAACTCGGATCGCTGGATTCAGAGTCCAGAGTGCTAACCATTACACCATGGAACCACGTGATTGGCCTAGTGAACATGTGTAAAATTACAGGGCTTCTCCATGTCCGACATGATGTAATTGTTTGAATAGTTGTTTGAGGACACGCGTTTCCCCCACGTCTTTCCAAAAAATAGAAAGAAGAGAAGAGAATCCATCACTCTCATGTCCACATCTTGCCGCCACCTGCTGGTCGAACCGATTAACAGCAGGATCTCGTCCAATCACTAAAAATCAAACCCTATAGTTTATCACTCTTTATCAAGTTATTTATTTAGCTATATTTTTATTTATATTTATTTATTTATTTTTTTTGTGATATAAGGTTGTTTGTTAGAAGCATTTCTGAAATTGATTTATTTATTATTTAAATTTGTTAATTGTCTGAAATAAAAAAAGTCATTCATTCATTCTCTAATTCACTTCTTCATGCATGTGACCACAACAAAGACCATAACGACTCTCCATTTTCAGAGATTTGTAGTTCAATCTGCATGAGTCCAGTTTACAAACTGAGCTTCTCGTTCACTTTAAAAAGCTTGGAACTCCACTGTTTCCAGTTTTGAATTGAGAAAGCCACCCATAATTTTTGTATGTTTTTTATTTTGAGTTGCCAATCAAAAGATGCACTCCTCTGAGATGTTTTTAGGATCTCATCTTAAACTTATATGATCTTGGTCCAACAATGAAATATTTTGATTTCCACATGACTGTTAAATCTTTTAAAAGGTTTTTTTAGGAATATTATGCGTTTGTGCATGGAGGACCGAAACTGACATTAGAGAGAAATATATAAATGGACCAATAAATACATAAATATAAATAATACTGAAGAAACTGCTGTGTGACTTTATTTTTAGCTGATTGGACCAAGGTAATGAACTTTGTTCAGACTTCTGTACAACCTCGATACTGAACAAGTTGGAACGTTGTGTGTGTGTGTGTATATATATATATATATATATATATATATATATATATATATATATATATATATATA
>JARVJO010030752.1:0-11408 GCA_031762555.1 Cynodonichthys magdalenae | reverse complement strand
AAAAACACTGTCCCACATTGTAGGGAATACCAGCCCGCACACACACACACACACACACACACACACACACACACACAGACCTTTGTCCTTTATTGCACTGATTGACTCCTTGTCCTCTGCCCGCTGCTGATAAACGTTTTCTCTCTGCTATTTAATTGTCGTTAGCATAAAACTGACAGTCAGGTCTGTTAAAAAGCAATGCAACAGCAAACAGGAAGTAGTAGTGTCTGCAGATTGGGTACAGGCATGCAGCTGAGAGGTTGTGCCCTTGTGAGTCAAATGTCTTTGTGTGATTGTGATGGATCTGCAGCTCCTTTAGTTTAAGCTTCTCTTTGAATAAATGATCTGATAATGACAGCCTAAAGATTTAGCTGGTAAATTATAGCTCCAGGTGTTCGTGTGTTTGAGTGTGTGTGAAAGCTGACAATAGTGTCACACAGGATGGAGGGGAGGATAACAGGATGTAGTGGTGCATGGGAGGAGAGGCAGGGTGGCCAAAACAGGAGTGATAATGTTCTCAGGCCTGCTGTTCTGACTTTAGCTGTGCCCTTGAGATTTACTGTGCATGTGTGTGTATAAAACGGAAGGACAAAGTAGGCTGATTACTGTGCTTGTGTGTGTGTCAGTTGCTCAAGATTGGCTGTGACACACTCTGATGACTTCACCGTTGTAGATAGAACTGTTGTCACTCGTCTGAATCCATGTTAGGATTTTTAAAAATAAATCCACAAAAAAAAAACACAAAAAACTCACATGTAAATCAAGCACTATTGAGATTTAGTGTTTAATAGAGTACATTCATACAGGCCATTTGGGTCCACTCAACTCATAATATAAACAGTCAGGATAAATCCACCCACATTTTTGTCCATATTTTTCATCCACCCTGACCAATCCTGAGACGGACAGCCTGGAAGCAGGGTCGGATGAAAGAGTTTGTGAACATCCATCCAAGCTGCTTGAAGAGATGCTTTGTGATTGCTCTGCTCCAATTAAACATGCCCAGTCACATACAAATGAACACAAGGAAAGGTTTTTGTGCCAATAAAATGCTTTTAAGACTCATTTAAAATATTTTTTCTAATCACAGCTTGTTCTTCTGAAATAGTTTATTAAAAAAAAGTACCATCACAACATTTAATCTCAGCCTAACATTGTTTTCAGACTTCACAGTGCTTCTGTCTGAGTGTTTCACATTAGGTGATATTGTCACAAATTCTTGCCATGAAGCAGGACTAGAATTCTTTCACAAGTTGTGTAATGTTTTGTAGAGGAAGGAACAAGAGACCAACGGATAAGCACAATCATTTTAATGAATTAAAGGTAGTTCATTTAAGCCCATCAGTCAATCAAAACATTAAACACAACCCATCATTTCTCAGTTAGCTACTTAAGGCTGCAACCAGTTATTACAAGTTTCTACTTGTTTCAGCAAAAAACTTCAGGTGAGTAAAGTGGAAAGATTTCCTGTGAAGCTTAGTGTTTTACATTCAACATTTTTCACATGAATCAATTTGTTAAAATTCTTTAGGCCAGAAAAACCACACCACCCTAGTTTAAAAACCTGCAAGAAAAGTTCACACTTTCAGTTGTCAGTAAAGAAGGATACAAAACAAATTTAATAAAGGAAACACTGCTGTTCAGCAATTAATGAATGTATGATATGCACAAGGTGCTTTTTGAACTAAACAGTTAATATTAAGGTTCCCTGGGACCACCAAAATAATGAAACTGGTCAAATTTATAATTTTCTTCCACTCCATCATACAGAAAAAATGTGGTTTTACTCTGTGGACAGATTCAGTCTATATAGTAATATTCAGTTCTGCTGAAGTGGGATTTTAAAATAAAAATAAATGTTTAGTTTATAGAAATCAACTATGCATTAGAGAAATGAGCAAGTAAGGCCTTCTGTGAAAGAATGTTTAGACACGTTTATCTGGAGTAAAAATGCATCTGAGTTAATGTCCTGCTTATTCCAGGAAACGTGTCCATGTGTTCAAGCAAGCTGTGCTCAGGACGGGAGATGACAGCAGGACCAGGTTGACCTGATGTACTCACTATGTTTTTTCAACAACTTGGATTTTGGGAGTTGAATGTCCATGTCCTGAACTGATGTTAAATGAGTTAAAGTTTTATTTAAAATGAAGGTAAAATCCACTATGTCCTGTTGTACATATCTTTTTGAACTACTTAAATTTGGGAGAAAAAAGAGACTTAATCTGACCAGACAATGAATTAATGACTAGTCTGAGCAGAACCAGGATCAAAGTGGGTTCATTTTTTTTATAGTGGTTAATGCAAATGCTATTTCATACTCCTTTTATACATCTGTCAATTTTGCAACACACACATTGTAATACATACACAGAACTCAATGGAAGTAAATTCACCAAATTCCTTTATTTGCAAGCACAAATAGCAGCAGCTGTAGCACTTTTAGTGCACCGTGGACTATTTCCTTCAGAAGTGTTTGAATATTTCTGCTGGAATAACTATTATGTAAAATTGACATCAGTGTAACGGTTTATAATAAGTGTTCCCGTGGACATTTTTGAGGTTAGAACTGTTTTAAGATGATTTCAAAAATAAAATAAAATTTAAAAAAGAAACAACTAGACTTTTATTTTGTAATTGAAAATGTTTCCCTTCCTATCTGTATGTGTGAACTCTGTGGACAACTGCATCAAGCTGACCAGAGAGGATGCAACAAGCTGCCTTCTCTGGACTGTTTGGTGCACATAGAAAGAGATGGAAGCCTCAACATTGAGGTCCTAAAAAACAAACTCACTGCTCTGTTCTTAGAACCCACTCGACTGGGGTAGTGTTGTGTTGTTCATGAGTGATTCGTTCAAATTAACCAATCATTGAGTGAACAAACTGAACTGAATCACCTAATTAAATGATTTGTTCAGTTCTCAGTACGTTTAAGCTCACCAAATATGGAAGACCAAAAGTGACATAATTAACAATATTAGCAGAAATATATAAATGGCCCGATAAATAAATAAATACACTTCAAATGCACCAATTAATTTTAAAACGAAGAACTTTCCCTCATGTTTTATATTTTAACTGACCTTCATATTTATTTTTTCAGCTGAGTTCCAACAAATAACATATTTTAATTTAAATTTTACTGTTTTACTGTCCGTCCTCCATGCACCAACACTGAAGCCCCACCACCACCCCTCAAAGCAAAATTTGGGACTAAAATTGTTGCAAATCAGTACATTTTAATATATTTAGAATAAAATATCAACTTAAATGCAATCAAAAATAAAATGAATATGCCTCGATATTCAGTGCATAACAAAAATCAAGAGCCAGAAATGCCCTAACAACTAAAAGTTCAGAAGCCTAGATTAAAAAAATTTTATATATAGCTTATAAAAGAAAATGTATCCCTAAAAAGAAAGCAAATAGCTTAAATAACACAAAACAAGTAACTGTAGTATGAAGAGACAGGAATGCAATCATGAAAATTGAAAGCTCTGTGTAGCTACATTAGAAATATGAAGAAGAAACTATCAACTTAACTATAGAAATAAAAAATAAACAAACTAGTTCTGTCTCCTCTCATTACTGTCTGTTAATGGGGGTGCGCAGGAGTGTGTTTACATTTGTAAACATGTAGCTCAACATTAACCATTAGCTTGGAGAAGCATGATAATATGCTACAGGCATTAAACAAATATAGAAATAAAAAATAAGAAACAGACCACACTCATTTTTCTTCTGTCCTATCCTTTCATTACTGTCTGGCTGTAAAATATTGGGGGTGGATGCGTGTGTGCGCTTATTTACATTTAACTCAACATTAGCTGTTAGCTTGGAGTAACATGGTAATGGGGACCTTCATTCAAGCTATTTTTAGAACACTAGTCATGTGTTCAACACTGGTGCATGTACAAACTTGTTACAGAAACAAACAAGTTACAGAGGAAATTTATTTCTAATGTTTCTAACTTTTTCTATAAAGTAAAAAAGAAAAATTAGGCAATTCCCGTTTGAAAAAATAGGGATAGATGACTCAGGATACACCCATTATCCCAACATGGAATAAGTAGTTTTGATCAATTTTCCCAAGCTAAGATGCAGGCTAACTGCTGGATTCAAGGTAACTGCTGGAGGTAAAAGACCAACACTGGACTACCCGGATCCTATCTCTGCCCTTTCTGTCGATAGAACAGGTACAGTAAATCTTATTGTTTTTACTGTAGCCTACTGCTATCTTTACTCCTAGCATCCACGCTAGCGATCACATACAGTGATCTACTGCAGTCAGTCACATATACAGTGATGTTATACTTACACAAATTCTAAACACACCAAATAAGTTTCTTTAAACAACACAGAAGCGGTGGCTCCAGTGATAAAAATACACACACAGACAATAGATGCAGCAAGCTAAGCTACAAGAAATCAGTAAAAACATCAACCTTACTTGCTTTCCAAGTTTGTCGAAGACCTCGACCCTCCGGCCAACATTTTAATAGACCTTTTGCACATTTCGGTTATAACGCATGCGCACACTGGGTTTTCGCGCATTCGCCAGAAGTAGGGGGATAATTGCTGTGCGAGTCGAGTGTTTCATTTTTTCCAATGATAGCAATTGGGAAAAGTGACTTTTATAGTGTGTATAAGTGTTCGAGTCGTGACAGAGTAAAGGATAAAAAAGAAACTTGCTCCTTTTACCAATTTCCTCTAGGAAACTCGGGCAAAGCTGCTACAAGAAGAAAGCTGTGGCTCAATGCACTTTGCCGTTACGACTTCACTCCGACAAAAAACAGTAAGTGTGTAATCTGCATTTTGTTTCTGCCATGGTAAATAATGATCTGAACTCTGAGGATTACATTCCTATGCCACATCTTGGATTTGTAAGGATTATGTTCCTATGCTACTTCTTGGATATGCAAAACAGACAAAAGAGAGAACAAAAGAGAGCAAAAGAGCCTGCTACTGGATGGATGTGAAGACATACCATGTGAGTTTAATGTAATCAAAACACATATTTGTGTTTGTGTCTGTGAAGTTAACCATCCATGAATGTGTGTTTCTAAACATACACGATAACGCGATAGCTAAACAGTAAACATCAGTAAATGCGATAGCTCTCACCATCTTCAACGTCCTTGTTTCGGCAACTGTCTTCTTTGACACGGTGCCCGCCACTCACACCCCTCGACAGTCGCTTCACAATGACATCCTCTCGGATCCGCGGCACAATTTTCAGGGATTTTGTCCATTGGTTGTCCACAATTTTCTGAAACCATGCATTGACATGACAACTTGCCATCATCACCTCACTCTTCAAATTACCCCCCTCCCCCTCAGTTCCAATTTTTGCAGAAACGTGACATTTCGCCATCCAATCAAAACGTATGTTTCATGTGTGCTTTGGAATGTGCAAAAGGTCTATTGAACTTTCCTGTGATTCTTGATATTGAATGTGTCGAAATTTGCTCTAGCAACATCTTCTGTTACAGTATTAACACTGAGTCTCCATGGAGTCTAGTCCAACTGACAATCTTTTGAGAGAGCAGTAGATTATGTATGCAAATGATTTGTACGATGTCACGAGTGAAGGTCCCCATTCTAATGATACCTCCCATGAGAAAATGGCTACAATCAGTCTGTGCCATTCTTTGAGATTCCATGAGTAATACAGCCAGAGTCAAATTCCATTCAGACTTGCTGAACCGTATACTATTTTGTTCACATATGTTCCGGAAGTAGCTCTCAGTCACATCATAGATATGTATAATAAAGGCTGGATGTCTCAAGGCAGAGTATGCGGCATCCTTCACTAGTGGCCATCTTACCACTGTTAGCACAGCACAGTTAGCGACACAATGGTAACTGTATAAAGAAAGTTTGCTTAACTCACTGAAATCTTGATAGATTAACAAACGGGTTGGTTTAATATAAACATTAATTTGGCTATGATTTGGGGCAATTAGACATGTTGAGATTACAGTTTTTCCTTTTTTAAAAACAATTTAATCAGGTGGCATAGTAGTGTATCACTGTTACTTGTGCATGTTATCAAGCCAGGCTGATCGAGAATTTAAATTCCTTTACAAAGATAGATTTTCCTGAGATCAATAATGTTTATCTGAAAACTAGTCTTTTGTCTAAATGACAATCTACTTCATCATGTTAGCTGGCTAATAACAAGAGCCTGAGACCTAGCTAGTTTTCCAAAGTTTACACAGCAATTTTATATCATTGGGAGCCTCTTCTTTTCAATTTAACTGAAGCTGCACGTGATTTTCAAGCAGGTTGGTTTGGTAAAAACAAATTGCTGGCTTTGTGTTTGCAGAAGTACAACTCCACAACATATCTGATTTTTGTGCAGCTTACAGATGCTCTAATGGCCATAGCATCAAAACAAGGACCAGTGGGATCACCTTTTACCGGTAAGCTCTGTACAGTATTTTGACTAAATTTAGGATAATCAATAGTTACAATAGTTATCAATAGTTATTTAGTACAGGTCATACTAATCTGGAACAGTGGGGCTATGTAAGATATTCTCCATCCATCTTTTTCTGCTTATTCGTAGTCGGGTCGCGAAGGCAACAGGTCCAGGAGAGAAACCCAGATATCCCTCTCCCCAGGGACACTTTCCAGCTCGTCCTGGGGGACCCCGAGACATTCCCAGGCCAGAGAGGATACATAATCCCTCCAGCGAGTTCTGCGTCTTCTCCGGGGCCTCCTACCAGTGGGACGTGCTCGGAGCACCTCTAAAGGGAGGCGTCCAGGAGGAATTCCTAATCATATGCTATATATGTTCTTTTGGTCATGATACACGCCTCATGGCCACAGGTGAGGGTTGAAACAAAGACAGACTAGTAAATCAAGAGCTTTGTCTTTTGACTCAGCTCTTTCTTCACCATGAATGACTGAAGCAACGCCCTCATTACTGATTGAGGCCCCAATCCGTCGATCCATCTCCCGCTCCATCCTACCATCACTCGTGAACAAGACACCCAGATACATAAACTCCTCCACTTGAGGCAGAGACTCTCCCCTGACCTAGAAGGGGCATTCCACCCTTTTCCGGTTGAGAACCGTGGCATCATCCCAGCCGCTTCACACTCGGCTGCGAACCTCCCCAGTTCATGCTGAAGGTCTTGGTCTGAAGACGCCAACAGAACCACATCATCTACATACAGCAGAGATGAGACACTGTGGTTCCCAAACCAGTCACCCTCCTCTCCACGACTGCACCTTGAGATCCTGTCCATAAACACTACAAACAGGATCTGAGACAAGGGACAGCCCTGGCCGAGTCCAACAAGCACTGAGAACAAGCTCGACATTGTGCCAAGAATGTGAACACATCTCCTGCTTTGGTTATATAGGGACTGGATCACTCTTAGTAGCAACCCAGACACTCTATACTCCCGCAGCACCCCCCACAGAATGCCTCGAGGAACACGGTCATAAGCCTACAAAACACATGTAAACCAGAGTGGCAAACTCCCATGACCCCCTTAGCAACTCTGCAAGGGTAAAGATCTGATCCACTGTTTCACGCCCAGGACAACAGCCACACTGCTCCTCCTGAATCCAAGGGTCGACAATCGATCGGAGCCTCCCTTCCAACACCCTAGAGTAAACTTTCCCGGGGAGGGAGAGAAGTGTGATCCCATGATAGTTAGAACACACTCTCTGGTCTCCTTTTTTAAAAATAGGAACCACCACCTCAGTCTGCCACTCCACAGGAGTTGTCCCAGTCCTCCATGCGATGTTGAAGAGACGTGTCAACCATGACAGCCCCACAACATCCAGAGCCTTCAGCATCTCGGGGCGAATCTCATCCACCCCTGGCGCCCTGCCACCAAGGAGCTTTTTGACTACCTCGGTGACCTCTGCCATGGTAATGGACTCGTCTTCCCCCGAGTCTTCAGACTCTGCCTCCACAAAGGTGGACATGGAGGGTGCGATGCATGCTGGGCAGCAGGCGAAGGAGGTTCCTTGGCCATGCTGATTCCTGGTGGCAAAGACTGGCTCTCGGACATGGAACGTAACCTCACTCGCGGATAATGAGCTGGAGCTTGTGGGTGAGATTGTGCATTACTTACCAGCTAGATATAGTTGGGCTCACCTCAACGCACAGCTTGGGCTCTGGAACCCAACTCCAGGCAGGTGTGGGGATACTCACAAGCCCCAGGCTGTGTGCCTCGGTTTTGGAGTTCCCTCCGGTGAACAAGAGGGTTGCCCCTATGCAGCTTTGTGCTGCAGGAGGGAAGGTTCTGACTGTTATTTGTGCTTATGCACCAAACATCAGTTCAGATTACCTGGCCTTTTTTCAGTCCTTGGATGGTGTCCTGGGGTGCCATCTGGAGACTCCTTTGTTCTGCTGGGTGAATTCAATGCCCATGTGGGCAATGACGAAGCTATCTGGAAGGGGGTGTTTAGGAGGAACGGCGTCCCTGTCTGAACCTGAACGGTGTTCTGTTTTTGACTTCTGTGCTAAGCACGGGTTGTCCATAACGAAAACCATGTTTGAGCAGAGGGTGGTCCATAAGTGTACTTGGTACCAGGCCACCTTAGGCCAAAGGTTGATGATCATTTTATAATTGTGCCGTCGGACCTGCGCCCTATGTCTTGGACTATTGAGTGGGGGCAAAGCTGTCAACTGATCACCACCTAGTGGTGAGTTGGATCCAGTGGCAGGGTAGGCTGCCAGACAGACCTGGTAAACCCAAATGTATAGTGAGGGTGAACTGGGAACGTGTCATGCGATCTTCAACTCCCACCTCGGGGAGAGTTTTTCACATGTCCTGGGGTAGGTCAGGGACATGGAATCAAAATGGGCCAGGTCCATTGCAAATGCGGCCTCCAGGAGCTGTGGCCTGAAGGTCATCGGTGCCTGCTGCGGTGGCAACCAAAGGACACCAGCAGTGATGGAGGCCGTCAGGCCGAAGAAGGAGGCCTTCTGGACTTGGCTTTCGCAGAGGACTCCTGAAGCTGCTGACAGGTACAGGGTGGCAAAGAGGGTTGCAGCTTCAGTGGTTGCAGATGTAAAAACTCGGGTGTGGGAGGAATTTGGGAAGGCCATGGAGAAGGACTTTCGATTGGCCTCAAGGAGGTTCTGGCAAACCGTTTGATGACTCAGAAAAGAAAAGCATTCCCTGTCCCAGGCTGTACTTGGCCTGGGTGGGAAACTGCTGACCAGGACTGAGGATATCTTAGGGCAGTGGAAGGAACACTTTGAGGATCTCCTGAATCCTAAGATATTATTGATCCAATATTTTGTTATAATTTGTCATTCAGCGAGTCTTTTGGACACCATTTTTAATAACCTTTTAAATGTGCCAAAAGTAAATACATTCACACAAAAAATCTGATAATTTAAGTGCATATTTTGTCCTTACACTTAATCCTAAATAAAATAAGGGTGGAAAATAAAGACTAACTTCTTCATGTTTTTAAAGTTTCCCAAAAACACATAGTCAGTGGGAAGTTGCCCTAAGAAGGGACAGGTTTTTTGCCTCTGACATGACACTGCTCTGCAGCGAATACTTCAGGTGTGAGGAATTCAACAGGATGGGGCAGATTGCCAGGCTAAAAGGTGGTGTTGTGCCAATAGTTTTCAGTTTTCCAGCTCATCTTCAAGGGTATGTGTACCATTGGCCAACAATAATTCAAGGTGTGTAATAATAATGACACTTCTTTACTTGTGTTCATTTTAGCTGGTAGCAACAAGAAGCACAACCACTTCTAGTGTTGAAGACAACATACCAATGGACTTGACTCAGGATGGACCTCAGTCTGGTGTGAGTATAAAATGATTTAGGCTCACATATAATCAATAAGTGAATATTAAATTGTTAAAGGTAACTGTTGTTTAATTTCTACTTCACTATTATTTATATATTTGTATATTTTGCCCAAAGCAACAGGGAGCCACTGGAGTTAGGCAAAAGCAGTCCACTGACCACCCGAACCCAATGTCTGATTGTCCTAAGGTTATAACTGAAAGAAGCCTCAGCCACAGTAAAAAAAATGCTGTAGGAAAAGTCTAATGCCTTGGTAAGAGAAAGGAGGGTAAAGAAAAACTGTATAAAATATTTACTGCAAGGGGATTAGACACAAGAATATATATAATGTCATTAATCAAACAAATCAGTAGTGTTACATTTACTCAGATTTATTGGACAGCTGTTGGTTTATTGAAAGCAGGCAGACATTGCTTGTGTATCCCTTTCAAAGCAATTTTTTTCTTTATATATACATATTTGTACTTGTAAATACATGTAAATGTTATCTTACTATCTTGTGTGTGTGCATATTTGTATTGCTTTACTTATCAGCATGATGTTATTTTCATACAAAAGTACATTATAAGTATGTTGTATTTTACCTGCATCTCTCCCATTTTCAACAAAACAAACTGTTTGAAAATCAGTTGAAAAAAGTTATGATTATGTCTAAAGTACATGTACCACACACATTCTTGTTACGAGTGGGCAAGCTCTCTGTGGCAAAATGACCACTGTATGAGGACATCAGTCTTCCACTGGCCAGCAGCGTACACAAAGTATCTAGCCTTTTGTGTAATATGTCTATCCAGACTCAGAGAGAACTCCCTGTCTGACATGCACCATTCACAATTTAGTGTACTGGTTCTGAACGAAACGTACTGGTTCTGCCCATCGTTTCATTCACCAATGTACTGGAAGTGGAGCTATATCACACGTGCAGAGAACTGCCTGAACTGTTCACAAAATTAAGTGTACTGGTTCTGAAACATTACAGTCCGCTTACACCATTCACCGCTGTACTGGAAGTGGTGGTGTGTTGTTCACACAAGAGACAGCAACTTGGAGAAACCAAGCCATTATGTTTCCCCAAGCTAACGGCTAATGTTTGAGTATAGGCACATGAAAACTAATGCACATGTTCCTGTCCCCAATATTTTAATAAACATAGTAGGAGAGGTGAGGAGACAAAAGAGAAGCGAGTAAGGGCAAGCTGCTCTGGGAGGGGTGGGTGTGTGTAGGTGAAGCTTTAAAATACATTTTAAATAATACTAATAGTTTACATAAGTACACATACATTTTTAATCGCGATTAATCTCAAGATATTTTTGCGATTAATCTAGATTAATCTCAATTAATCTCAATTATATTTTCATAGAAACAATCACTCTATGGCTGAATGTTTATGTTTATATGTTGCAATACATGTGTGACACACTATGTACATTTTTTTTTTTTTTATTTTAACTTCTTATTGCTTATTGTATTGTTTTCCTGACAACAGGAGCCTCGTTTATTTTTCATTCCTCATAAAACTAATTTAGAATGACAAAATAGTTCATGAATTCTTGATTTAATTTCATTATTCTGCACAACATTTAACTGACTCGAATATGTTTAGAGCATTTTAGG
>JARVJO010030750.1:0-11413 GCA_031762555.1 Cynodonichthys magdalenae | reverse complement strand
GGAGATCTGGTAGCCTTCATGAAAGCAGGAGGAGGGGTGCTGATAGGGGGACAAGCGTGGCACTGGGCTGCACAAAATCCCAACGAAAACCTAATCCTTCAGTTTCCAGGGAATAAAGTGTCAGGGGTGGCAGGGATCTACTTTTCTGCACAATATGCAAAAAGAGAAAACCTGCTCATCAGCCCTGAAATCCCAAACTCCTGGAAATCCTTAAAGTAAGTGTTTGTATTATGAGAAATTTAAAAAATGGTGCTGAGTATTTTTTTAGCAATCCTGACTTTGGGTGTGAACAGTTTTCTCAAGTACATGTTTAATTTTCTCTTTTACACATCATCATGCCTTTATGTTTCTGTCTCCATCTTCTTCCATGAACACAGCAATAAGATGAGTATTAAAAAAGATCTGGAGTTTTTGCTAAATGGGATTTCAGAGCTTGACACTCAGGGAAGTTCCATCCCCTCTGAGGCTCTGATCCATGGCCGTCTTGCTTTTCCAATTGGTGCCACAAATGATGGACAAGTGTTCTTGGCAGGATCCTACTATGGAAGGGGACGAGTCATTCTGACGACACATGAATCTTTCCTAGAATATGAGGTACATTGGACCTGAAGCCATTTGTCATAATTTACTGCTATAACTTTCTTAAATGATTAACAGGTCTTTATATTTATAGAAACTGGCACCATTTTGGAAAAATGCATTTCAGTGGTTGGACCGGGGCAGAAATGGGGTCATAGGATTTGGCCAGCGGACCAAAGTTTTACCTAATTTAAAGTTTACGAGTGAGGAGACAACAATCAAGCAAGACCTGAGTGTTTATGTGTGCACAGTATGGAGTAAAGAAGATCCTGAGAAAATCCAAAACTTTGTGGCAGAAGGAGGAGGCCTTGTGGTGGTTGGACAAGCCTGGTCCTGGGCAAGCATAAACCCGACGCAAAACCTATTGCAAGACTTTCCAGGTATCGTAATGCAATTCATTAACTTGAATTTGAGAATCAACCATTAGTGAAATAGACTGACACATAAGTCAAGACAGCTAATCATAAATATTTGTTTACCTATGGAAATAGCAAAGGCATCTAAAACTAGGTAAACAATGGTGACAAACATGTTGGAACCCTCTGGAAATCAGAAAATACTATGAATGCATTTATACATATTTATGCTCAGATTTGTTGAGCATGCAGGTAAAAAGTTACATTTATTGAGGCGGTAAACTTGTTGGTGTAGCAGCAGTTTCACAAAAGCTTTGTGTGTTTGAATGCTGTCCTGCTTGATCCCTGATATTTAGTTTTGCCAGCTGTCATTTTTCTATGTTTTCATGTTTAGCAGCAAATTCACTTGTAATTCCACTTAAGCATCTTCTTTGAGATTCTACGCTTGTCTGATTCATCCATCCATCCATTCCTTTTCTTTCACCTATTCTGGAGTCAGGCAGCAGCTTGAGCAGGGAAGCCAGGACTTTTCTTTCCCCAGCCATCTCTTACAACTCTTCTGGGAGGATTCCAAGGTGTTCCCAGGCCAAACGAAAGACATAGTCTCTCCCTTGTGTCCTGGGTCTTCCTTGAGGTCTCCTCATAGTCAGTCATACCAGAAATGCCTCTCTAGGTAGGCGTCTAGGAAGCATTCTCACCAGATACCTGTACCACCTCAAATGGCTTCTCTTGATGTGGAAGAGCAGGAGCTAAAGCGGGTGGGCAATTCAGGTCCTCGAGGGCCTCAGCCCTGCATGTTTTACTTTTTTCCCTGCTCCAACTCAGCTGATTCAGTCACTGAATTATCTCTTCCAAGTTCTGCAGGAACCTGATAATCACCCATTCATTCAAATCAGGTGTGTTGGAGCAGAGAAACAAGTATAACCTGCAGGACTTTGGCCCTCGATGCGACGGTGCCCATCCCTGAGTTACAGTATACTCTAAGTCTCTCCTGTATACCTGAACTTCTCATCCTATCTCTAAGGGAGAGTTCTGCTACCTTGTGAAGAAAACTAATTTTGACCGCCTATATCTACAATCTCATTCTTTTGTTTTACTACACAAAGTTTGTGGCCATAGGTAGGAATGTAGACCAACTGGTAAACAGTGAGCCTCACCTAATGCCTTGGCTCCTTCTTCACCACAACAAACCAGTACTGAGTCTGCAATACTGTGGAAGCTTCACAGATTTGTCTGTCAATCTCATGCTCCATTCTTTCTTCACTCAAGAACTGGTGATGATACTTGACCTCCTCCACTTTAAGCAGAACCTCACCCACAACCCGGAGATAGCAATCCACCCTTCTCTGACTGAGGACCGTGGACTGAGATTTGGATTCAATTCCAATTTAAGCTGTTTTACATTCGGCTGTAAACTGCTCCAGTGAGAGCTGAAGATGATGATACAATGACACCAACAGGACCACATCATCTGCAAATAGAATAGACCTTACTGAGGAGGCTAAGGAGACTGATGCTCCTGTAACTGGAACACACCTTCCGGTCCTGCTTTTTGAAGAGGGGAATCACCACTCTCGTCTGCCAATCCAATGGCACTGCCACCGATGTCCACGCGATGTTGCAATGGTGTGTTAACTAGAACCCAACAAAGTCCTTTTGCCACAAACCCTTTTAACTACGTTGCCAAAAGTATTTGCTCACCCATCCAAGTGACTATGCACCAGTGCACAAAGCAAGGTCCATAAAGACATGGATGGCAGAGTCTGGTGTGGATGAACTTGACTGGACTGCACAGAGTCCTGACCTCAACCTGACAGAACACCTTTGGGATGAATTAGAGCTGAGATTGGGAGCCAGGCCTTCTCATCCAACATTAAAATGTGACCTCACAAATGTGCTTCCGGAAGAATGGTCAAAAATCCCCATAAACACACTCCTAAACCTTGTGGACAGCCTTCCCAGAAGAGTTGAAGCTGTTCTAGCTGCAAAGGGTGGACCAACGTCATATTGAACCCTATGGAGATGTGAGTCAAGGCAGGTGAGCAAATAATTTTGGCAATATAGTGTACCTCAGCAACATCATCCCCAGTAATGGACAGACCGACCTCAAACTCTTTGAACTCAGATTCCTCCATAGAAGACATGCTGTGGGATATAGAAGGTCCAAGAAGTATTTATTCCACCTCCCAATGAAATCACTGGTTGAGGTCAACAGCACCTGTCTTTCACTAAATAGAGTGTTAGTAAAGTGCTGCTTTCCTTGCCACAGCCAGAATGATTTGCCTATAATTTTCTCAGAGCAGATCAAGAGTCTTTATCTAGGCCTACAGAACTCCTCCCACATCTGAGTTTTTGCTTTAGCAACAGCCAGGGTTGGGGCTCGCTTGGCATGCTAATACCTTTCAGCTGCCTCCGTTGTCCTACCAGCCAACAAGGACTGATCAAACCTTTTCTTTAGCTTCACAGCCTCTTCAACCCAGAGTGTACACCACTGAGTTTGAGGATAGCCATCACGAAAAACACCAACAACCTTGCAGCCAAAGCTGAAGGCAGCCACTACAACAGTTAAGGTGTGGAGCATGGCCTACTCAAACTCAATATCCACCACCTCAGTTGGGATGCGGTTAAGGTTCTTTTGGAGGTGTGAATTGAAGATTTTTATGACAGGATCTTCTGCCAGGCATTCTCAGCAAATCCTCACCACATGCTTGGGTCTCTCAGGTCTGTTCAGCATCTTTCCCCACCATCTGATATAACTCACTACCAGGTGGCAATTGTTAACAGCTCAGCTCTTCTGTAGAAAAGCATCATTCAAAAATGGAAGTCTGAATAATAGCAGGAACCGATATCTTTAAAAATCTTTATTCTCATCTGACTCCAACCAGGTTCATACAGAAGTACACACAGCACAGTCCTTAGCGTAAGGCCTTGAGCCGTTATCAGGAGAGCTCAAACAAAGCACAGCAGCCCAGACTGTCCCAGGCTGCTCTAAACAGAGACTCTGCAAAACACTAACTTCTACCCATATCATAATGATTCAAGTTTTTGACCTCTTTAGGCTCTTCCTGGTTCCACCCTTGATGGTGGTAACTTTTACGTCAGACATCAGAACTTACCCAGCTTTTCTTGATGCTAGAGAGAGAACACATGATAACACACACCAACTCTCATTCTCTGTTTTAAACTTAAGGCTGCAATGGTAAGAAAGTATCAAATACAACACTGAATTTAACATTCAGTTGATCATTTAAAACATTTCTTTCACTTCTATTCACCTGAGTGTCCAAAACATACAGCCTCAGATCAGATGACACAACTACAAAGTCAGTCATTGATCAACATATTAGGGAGTCCTGGTGCCATGTGCACTTATGGATACCTGTGTTTGAACGTGGTGTTTGTGATGCACAAATTGTGAGTAGCACAGAAGTTAAAAAAACACAACTCTGGTTTAGATTGGAGAGGCCGTTCATCCCTATCATGTCCCTCCCATTCACACTGTCGTTACCTCATTGAAGTCCCCTGCAGAGTAAAGGAGTCCCCAGCTGGAACACTTTCCAGCATCCATGCAAAGTACTCCAAAAAGGCCTGACGCTTGACGTTTAGGCACAAACAAATGTCAGAGCCTTTCCCCTCTACCTGAAGTCGTAAGGAAGCTACCCTCTCATCTATGGGACAAACATCCAGCACACAGGCACCCAGTCAGTGAACCAAAAGTAGACACCTACCAGCTTGTTGTCTTTCACCATGGGCAACTCCAGAGTAGAACATGGTCCAGCCCCTCTCAAAGAGGGGCTCATTCTGTGTTTTGAGGTGAGCTCCACTATATCTAGTTCGTACCTCCCAACCTCACACACAAGCTCAAGCTCATTCCCCACCAGAGAGATAATGTTCCATGTCCAAAGAGCCAGCTTTTGTAAGCCAGGGTTAGAGTGCCAAGATCTCCATCTTTGGTTACTGCTCATAACATCATGCAATCGACTTGTATGGCCACTCCTGCAGGTGGTGGGCCCACAAGAAGGGAAACCCATGTTACTCATTTGAGTTGAGCCTGACCCAGTCCCTGGGCGCTTGCTGACAAGCGCCCAGTTACAAACATCCATCCATACAGGAATTTTGAATCACTCTTTGTCTGGCCTGCCACCTAGGACCAGTCTGTCTTTGGAGAACCTAGCAGGGGACATTTCTGTTGTTACCGACAACATAGTTTGTAGGTTCATTCAGGCACACAGACCCCTCTATCACAAAGGTGACGATTCATTAGAAGATTTATCTGATTCAACAATGTTTTTACACACAGTACACAGCCAATAGTAGGTCAATCATGTGACTCAAACTTTGCTTTTTTGTCAGATTCTGATTACTTTGTTTACATTGAGTGTATCTGGAAAACTGCTGGAGTAAACTATTTTAAACCTCATTTGATATAGTTCAAGATAAACATTTTTCATCTTGTTTGCAGTGAATACCTTTAATTTGGATTACTTCTCAAATTTGTGAATTTCCTGTGTTTCAGGAAACAAGATTCTAAACAAAATGGGCTTAAGTGTATTGAAGAACACAGCTAGGAGAGGAATCTTTCAAACTCCTGAGCCAAGCCAGGCCAACCAATATCATATTAGTCATATTCTGCATCGTTTGGCTTCTCATGCAATTAACGGCACCAAACTTACCAAGCAAGATGAGGAGCACTTTGAGCAAATGAGAACAAAGTTTTCCCTTTTCTTGAGCATGAAAGCTTATGACAGCTCCTTCTACACACAGACTCTGTCCAAGGTTGCTGACATCGTGAGAATTTGCAAGCCCATGGTGGGTAACATTAAGTTTCATTTATAAGTCGGAAATTATTTTCTTGTGCAGTAAAGTTTGTAAGATAAATCAGTCCTTTGTCAAACCTTTATGGTATATGGAGATGGGGGCACTAACAAAATTACAGGAGGCAGAACTTGCAGTGGCCATGAAGATGTTAAAGTTTTGATTAGGTGAGACTAATATGGACAGGAGTAGGAATAAGGATATCAGAGGGACAGGTCAAATTAAGCGGTTTGGAGACAAAGTTAGAGAGGCAAAGCTGAGATGGTTTGAACGTGTAGAAAATGATTAGTGAACATAAAAAATGGACAAAAAATGATGATTATGGGGCTGCCAAGTAGGAGGAAAGGAAGAAGATCAGAAAGTGCATGGATGTAGTGAAGGAGGATATCCTGAGGGTTTGTGTGACAGCAGAAGATACAAGAAAGAGTGAGACAAGGTTGTCATGTTATCACAACCAAAAACTAAACTAAAATGTTTTTCTCAATCAATCCTTATAACACACACCTTTTTGTGTTTCTAATAAACTCCATTTCAAGGTGAGCAAGAAGAATCCTTTGAAGAGTCCCAAGGACCTTGTACTTATAAATCTAGCAGCTGACTTGTATGAATACTCTTTAAACAAAGAAGCCATCCTGAGCTACGTCATCCAAAATGTCACCAAACTGCCTGTTGTCAACAACCAAACAGTCAAGATTAATGTCCAGACAAAAGGTTAGATCTCACACTTAAAAATAAATGATTGCAATAAATTTAAAATGTAAAAAGCTTTAATTACCATTTTACACACTCTAACTTGTTTCTTATTGTGTGATAGAAAATGAAGAGTGGGTCAGTACAGGTCTGTACCTCTCTCCTGGCATGGAGACCTGGATCACCTTACCATTGAAGTTTGTTAACGAACAGTGGAAGGTATTGTATGTAATCTGAATGATTTCTCATTTTATTTTAATACTCTAAATAATGTAGTTGTTATATTCACTTGGAAAATAATAAAAAAAATCTTATATGATGTAGCAGAGCTGCAAAACAAAATTTATTAATAATGACAATATCATTCAGGTTTTATTTTGGAAAAGAGACTGCATCTGTCAAATAAGCAAATTAAAATTAAATATATTGAAGTTAAGCCTTGTTTCATACTCTGCAAGACTTGAGAAATTTGTTTTCTGGAGCTCTCAAGATCAAGAACAAAGTTTGACATTTGTATGTCAAGAGGAACTCAAGGGCAGACCCCCTGGGATCCTAAAGACCCTCCCTTTCTCAGAACTGATCACCTACCATCATTGTCACTGTTCTTTTGTTTAAACAGGTTGTTTGACATTTGCAAAATTGTTGCAAATGTAAAATCATTATTTTTGACCAACGCTGTCCTCTGTGCATAAAATTGGGTTTTCCTCTTTCCACAACTTAGTATTTTGGGTTTCTTTATTTTCCCTCAAAGATTTATTGTTGTTATACTCTGAAACAATGGAAAGTAGAGAGGAGAGTGAAAACACCAAAGGCATTTTTGGCTTCAGTCATCTGTACTGATTGATAATTACTGTATGTAACATTACAAAACAAACATAAACAAGAATGTAAATGTAGCTTAGGAAAAGTGGTTGCCTCCAGGACACAATAACTGGGGTTAAATTGTGTTTTTTTTTTTTTTACAGTATTATTAATCTGAGACAAAAAATAAAAAATAGAACGCAAACAAATACAGCCGTTTCTCTGCTGTGCACAAATAGAAAAACAAAACAAAAAACAGAAATCCATAAATATTAACTCTGACTTGCAAAATAAGTGAACTTGTTAAATGATAAATATTACTTTTCGGTCACTTATTCCACAACGATTCCCACAGCTCACATTGGACACTAAACATAACAGCTTAGCTGAGCTTCATGTACACCAGGGAACATGACATTCAGCCACACAACACATAGGCCTTCTGCGCAATCCATTACAGCAAAACACAATCTTGGTAAAATACTGACTCATTAACACTTCAGTGTTATTAAACAAACATATTAAACATGAGGATATGTACCTGTCATCACAAGACATGTTTCTCATCACTATCCCTCATGGACTTCCAGTCCAGCACAAAACCGGAAGTACCAGGATGCAAAAACTTAGAAAAACTTGGTTTATTTGTCTCAACACTGCCTCCTTGTAACAACACAAAACATTGCATTGGTTTGAGAGATACGTTAGTGTGCAAAACTGTAAATAGAACAACATATACCACAAGTAACATACTTTACATATAATATTTGCTAGAAAAACTAAAATAACAAATAGTTTTTTAGTACACTTGAAACTCTTTAAGAAATACATTTACACCTAAATGGAAAATATCAAATAAGTTTACCACCTATTACATGAACATTTCCTCTTTAAATCCACAAGCTAACTTCAGGTTTCTGACCAATCGCACAAAAGTTTTTTGCAGATAATGTGTTGGGAACAAGTTGCAAGAGCTTTCAAACAAGGGCTGTAAGAAAAAAAGTAATTAATTTCTCACATCCCTGGGAGAGAAAACAACATTTTTGCTTCTTGTCAAATATGTAGTAGGAATCTTGTGTCAAAAGCCCAATATTTTCTGAGGTCTTCTTATTAGATGTACAAAGCGTATTAGATTAAACAACATCACATAATAAAAGGCAACATTTTAACTATTGTCTTGCACAAATTGTGGTGGGGATCAGCCTTAAACCAAATTTTTGGTCAGAATGAGTAAAGCAGACAGCAATAAAGCCACTTGTGTTTCTTAAAGTCAGTTAACTGTCATCTTGAAGTATGTTGACTTCATAAGTTAATCAATTCTAGATTTGCATCCATTGATTATTGGGTTCTTTTTAGAGCAGACATACACACACTAAGAGTCAAAAAGATTATACATTTTTTCATTTTAGCATTGATATAAGTAATATCACAAATGTGAACCATGTTGCAGTAACACATGGTATTTCATTCAAAGATCCAGATTGGCAGCCAGAAAGACCATCTTTATGACAAAGAAGAGTACTACAGAGCACCGGTTGTTGTTAAGACATTCCCTGTTACATCAGAAAGGATGCAGGTGTGGAACATGTGGGGAGGACTCATCTATCTGCTGGCTCCACCCAACATAACAGCAAATGAAGAAGAGGTTGTTGTGGAGGTGGCTGTGTCTGCTCCTTATTACAAGACTGGTGAGTGTCACTATTTAAACTTGCTGTACAACAGGCTCTACGAAAAATCATTTGCCCCACAAAGTAGTTCCTCCTAATGAATAATATAATAGATTGTATTACTTACTTTGCTGTGTATAGTTCTGTTCTTTGTGATTATTTGGACAACCTTTAATATCATTTAAAATGGTTGTAACTTCCAGAGACTGTTTTCATCACAACTTTCCCCCTTGTTTCACTTCAGGTGTGACAAAAGCAGAAGACTGGTCTTTAATGCGTGAAGCTCCTGCACCCTGGGCAGAGTTTGAATTTGATAATATAATCCTCACTTTGCCATCAAATGATATTCGAAATCTGGATTTTCCTCTTGAGATGGAAAAAATCTGGAATGACATTATGAAGGGTGTTGCAGATTTGTCTGCCATCCCGCACAAATTCATTAGAAAAGAACGAATAGTGGCTGACGTGCAGATCTCTAGAGGTAAGAGTACTTCTTTTTTTCCTTTTTTACCTTTTTAAGAATATTTAGGACATTTTTCACTTACATGTATGAGACAAGTAAGATAAAATAATGTTCTGCTGGAAATTGTTTTATTCAGACTTGATCAAATCCTCTTGAAGTTGCTTTCTAAAATGGCACTCATTTTAGGCTTTGGGGCTGGAGATTGTTGTTAACAGTAAAGAAGAAAAGTGTGTTTTAATGAACATGAACATGGTTTCTTATTCATTTCTCATTTATTCAGGCAGACATTAAGAAAAACTAATGTTTTGTCCTGCTAGGTTGGATGCATTCAGGCTATCCTGTTATGATACACTTATCTTCAGCACCAAGACTGTCCAATGTAGAATATATCAGAACCAAGGGTTTGTGGGGAGAAATTCATGAACTGGGACACAACCAGCAGAGAAGCCGTTCAGAGTTTTCTCCTCACACCAAAGAGGCCACATGTAACCTGTGGGCCCTCTATGTGAATGAAGAGGTGCTTGGAGTCGACAGGGCAAAGGTATGGTTATTCATTTTTGACAGAGAAAAATCTACAAAAGATGTTTCTTTCTAAAGCCCATACATTATTTCTGGTTATTTTACAGTCTCTGTAATTTCTGTAACATTTTTGATGTCAGTTTTTCTTTAGCTCTTTTAATCCCATCGGCCACTATATCATAAAATTTAGTTTTCTTTATAAGGCTCAATAAATGTTACTGAGTAACTATTCTGTTACTGTTTAGTATATATAGAAAGAATACAGTGTTTGGATATAATATTGTGAGGATCTGTGTATTTTGTGTTGTGCTCTGCCCCCCTCTAGTGCCTGTTTTTCATCACCATCTTCTCCTCAGAGTTTTCTGCTTCCTTCTAGTCAGTTCTTTCACACCTGTCTGCACTTAATAATTACTCAGCTGTTTCCACTTGTCACTCTGCCTTGCTTGTATTTAACCAGCCCTTCTCCACCACTTCAGCATCTGTTCATTGTTTGGTCCTGTCCATGTTCACCTTGTGTCTCTCCAGTGTTTGTTTTGCTGCCACGTTGACCTTTACTTTAATAAAAGCTTTTTATCTTTGAGCCTGCTTGCCTGCATCATGGGTCCTATCTCAACCACAAAACCTTACAAATATATGCAGAATCAAATGTTTAGAGTGAACTATCACATGACCAGAGCTGTTTACTTCCTGGTCCCACCATGATGAGAGGATGGCTGCCTCAAACCTCTCAAAGAGGCAAGTAAGGTGTGATACAATAAACATAAGACAAAGATTTTGATGCACAAAATCTTTAAAGTGTATAGTTATGATATACACCTTTACATTTACTAAAATGGGTCTGGTTTGCATGCAGATGAGTAAACATGCATGTTAGTGACTAGTGGGATATCACATTGTATGGATGTACATAACACATTCTTGGCATGTCAAACTTTCTTTTAGATTTACTTTGAGTGAGTTTCTTGTCAAGTTAGATTTAGGTGATGGGCCAGACAAGGCATGCGATGCTGAAATTATCCTTCATAAGAAGAAAGATGTAATCCCTCTTCATTGTGATAATGATGGATCAGACTTGGACTATGAGGGAGAGATCCAGTGGGCCATTTACGATCTTGAATTTTGAATAAAAATCTGGGAAAACATGAGGACCCTCTTCACCAGTCACATAGCACCAATTAAATATTATGGAAAGTACGATAACGAAATAGAGGTGTAACAGTACAACAATCTACATTATCGTCATTTGTCCTGACACAGGTGCTGATCATAAAATTAGAATATCATGAAAAAGTTGATTTATTTCAGCAATTCCATTCAAAAAGGGAAACAATACACACAGACTGATATATCAGTATAATATATTATTATATGGGCTGTTAGGTCCCTGTACAACCGGTGTCAGAGTTTGGTCCGCATTGCCGGTAGTAAGTCAGGCTTGTTTCCAGTGAGAGTTGGACTCCGCCAAGGTTGCCCTTTATCACCAATTCTGTTCATAACTTTTATGGACAGAATTTCTAGGCGCA
>JARVJO010030749.1:0-11419 GCA_031762555.1 Cynodonichthys magdalenae | reverse complement strand
CAGGTTTGTATTTCTATCCTTATTAGGACAGTTCATTGACTTCCATTCATTTCCAGTAATTTCTACAGCCTAACCCTGACCACCTAAGGCTAACCTCACAGGTACCTATCTGACCCTAAAATTAACCTAAACTCAATTCACACCTTAGTCCTAAACCGAACCCCCAACCCCAAAATCGAGTTCCACCATATTAGGACCGGTCTTTGGTCCCCATTAGGACTACTGGTCTTGACAAGGTAGGTGTTTATCCAGGAAACAGTCCTAAATAAGTAACAAAAACAAACACACACACACACACACACTCGTGGCCTGAGGTGTGTGTGATCATGTCTTACTACCTTTTTGAGGACATTTTTTGACAGTAGACTACCCCTGTGAGGACATTTTGCATGATCCACACAAGGAAAACTTTGTGGCTCAGGAGTGAAATTAATGGAAGTCAATGCAAGTCCTCACAAGGATAGCAAGGCATGACTCTGTGTGTGTGGTTTTTTTCTATGAAGTGAGCTAATTTTGATGGTGGCCCAGCTGGTAGAGCCGTTTCCTTTCAGCAAGAAGGTTGCTGGTTTGAATCCCGACCCAGGGGACCTTCTGGGTAGAGTTTGCATGTTCGCTTCGTGCATGCGTGGGTTTTCTCCAGTTTCTTCCACAGACTAAAATCATGACACTCTGATTGGCAACTCTAAATAGTCCCTGAGTGAGAGAGAGAGTGGTTGTTTGTCTCTATGTGTCCCTGTGATGGACATGTCCAGGGTGTCCCCTCACACAGTGACTGTTGGACATGGTCACCAGTGACCCTGAAAGGAAGAGGCGGGTTCAGATGATGGATGGATAAAAGTTATTTTTTATTTAGATTTATTTAGATTTAAGATATTATAAACCTTATGCTCAATCAGTGCATCACCAGAGAGCTGGAAGAGTAACCAAAAAAACAAAATACTCACATAACAGATACACACACCCACAGACTGACTGTGACAGATGGCTCCTGATGTCCCAAGACGAGGGGAGGATATTAAGACAAAGAACAAGGAACAGAACGAGCACACAAGGACCAAGAAAAAAACAAACCTACAGGTCTGGGAACGAAGACCAGAAGGCCTGTTCGAAGACCCTTCGACATCCGAGGAGGCCGTATGAAACGAAAGGGGCCAGGAAGAGATGCAGGAGTCGACGGCAGTGGGAAGGTGATTGAGAAGACTCAAGTACAATAACAAAGTATTTGTACTTTATTACTTTACACCTCTGTCCAGAACCTCCATCAGTCACCAACTCACTGATTCAAAACCAAGTAAAGACCAACTGAGAGGAATGAGCTGCTTAGCTTCAAATTAATAAAATCACAATAAGTTGGACCCACTGTTGGCTCTGAATACAGACACTTCTTTGAAACTTGATGAAGCCTTCAAGACTACAGTGCTGATTCAGAATATGTGTGTCATGTTATTTCAAAGGCCCAAAGATCAAACAAAAGACAAAACTTCAACATGGTGCATTTCACAAGTGGTCACCCAGTTAAAACAGATGATATGGAACAAACTCTGAAAACCAAAACTACCAAACCTGACACGTCTCAATAATCCTCAGTATGACTTCAACCACTAAAAGCTTCTGTTTGTGTAGTGTGTTGTGTTGTGTTGTGTACTGTGTGTATCCAAATGAGGACCATGGCTTCAGATTTGGAGGTGCTGATCCTACTGTCAGCTGTGAACCTCTCCAGTGAGAGCTGAAGATCACATCCTGATGACGCCAACAACAAACTCTCCCTCATTTTTAAATTGGATTTTAAAAAACGTTAATAAATTGTAATATTCTGGAACACAGGCTCATTCTACAAGTCAGCAAACGACAAAGTGCCTTTGGGTGTTTAATTATTATAAGTCCTAAGGTTGCATTGCTGTAACTGAAAACTTCTAAAATTAAGAAGAAAAAAAAACTAATAAAACATACAACCCCCGAGCTGCCACAGTTAGTACCAAACAGAAAATCAGTCAGAGAACAGAGTAATGAAGAAAGAAGTAGTTCACCTAATTAGTCAGGCCAGATCAGTCCCTGCTTTATATTTGTTACTTTAGGCAAATAAAAAAACTTTTATTTAAAAATGTGTATTGATATATTAGCAAAATGTAAACCTCTACCCTGCTGTCCATAAACTCCTGCTTTGTGTCAGGTTTGGACAGAGATGCTTGTTCAGTAAATAAAACTGGGTTCATCTTTTATTTCAGCAGAAATAGAATTTTACAATCAGTGCTTGCAAAAGAAATTGGAGTTGTATACAAATACAAAAAATATACTTGGAAAAAATGGAAGAAAGAAAAATGAAGAGATTTAACCAATAATTAAACATCATCCTTGGTTTTATTCACCTGGAAGCAGGTTGTTGTAAATCCTGATAAATAGTTATTTATATTATTATATTATTTATTTATAATTTCCAGTCTTCTCAGCAGTTCTATTATCACAGAGTGAAGACTACAGACTGTCTCTCACCTCATCATCACCATCAGATCAGAACAGCAGCGGGACTTCAGGTTGCATCACACAGCGTTACATCATCCAGCCATCAGAAAGCCTTTGGTCTGTCTGTTCTTTGACTGAGTCTGAAAAATAAAGCATGAGTTCTGCTTCTGCCTTGTGACTTTGCTCGTGTTCATGTCTCCAGAATATAAATGATGGCAATGAAGGTTATCAGGTGGAGGTTTAAAAACAGCACAATGTTTAACAGGAGACACTGTGCTGACAGACACTGAGGTTAAAGAGGTATCAGTACAAAGTACCACCACTAAAGTAAAAAAAACTTATTCTGTGCTAAAATATCACGTTGCCTTGGTGACTCTCAGCAGCCACAGGTCATTTTATTTCTTTACGTTTTGGTGAATTTTCTGTTGTTTTATCTGTTAAATTACAGTTTATATCAGAGGTGTTTTTGAGGTTTCTCTGCTCCAAACTGGATGTCAATCAATGAATGATTACAGGCTTCTGCAGAACCTGAAGAGGTGATAATAGAGCAGGTAAAACCTGCAGGACGGAGGGGCAGCTGCTGGTCTCAGATGCCATGTTCCTCTGACACCACCAGGTGGCAGCACCGCTTCAGAAAACTCAATCCTGATCTTTAAAGGTCTGTTCCAGATGTTTGATTCTGTTTTTAGTTATTGTCCTTCAGACTTTCTGTAGTAATTATTAACTGCTATTAAAAGGTGAAATGCTTTTGTTTTTGTCTTTTATCAAAATATCTCATAAACCAGTGAAATAATGTCAAACTTTAATCATTAGATGTAAATCTGCAGCCGATTAACTTGAATTCAGTTAAGTTTATACTGACCTGTACTGTGGTGTGGTAGTAGCTGAGGCTGGTCAACAACACCGGTTCTCACTGAAAACTGAAATACTTTTGGAAATTTAACTAACAGAGAAGTACCAAACAATGTGTAAATAGAATAAATATCTGACCACAACATCTTACTTTTATTAGATTAATTTTATTTTATCTTTAAATTCAATTTTATTTTATGATGCTTTATTTTTTAAGTTGTTGATATAAACAACTCATAATTTTTAGTGATTTATAATACTTTTCCAGACAACTTTTGATCAACTAAAGGTGTCTTTAAATGTGCTGCAGAAATAAATTTTAACTTGACATCAAGATGTAAAGAGTTTAAACCAGATCTGACACCTTAAAGTTCACAAAGGCTGAATTAAATGTGGTAAAAGTACAGTTAAATATGAGAACACAAAAATATTTAGGGGAAAACAACAATAAATGTGCTACAAATAGTTTGATTAAAACTACAGAAGTAGTTTAATTCAACACCAAAATATCAACCGAAAGCAGGTGATCTGAAAGTCTTATTTAAGTTCAGTTCATGCTTTTTTTTATAATTCAGTCATGATGTATAAAATAAATTTCTAAGCTGATGTTTGTATGAAATATGTTTTAAAAAAGTTGCGTTTTTGAAGACTTCAGTGTTTTTCTGCCCTTTTAGAGACGGATTAACTTCCTGAAAGTGTCCTCCTGATGTCTGACTGCAGAACAGGACTGCAGTGTGTGTGTGTGTACTTGTTTTTGTTACCTATTTAGGACCATTTCTGGTATACACACCTACCTTGTCAAGACCAGTAGTCCTAATGGGGACCAAAGACTGGTCCTAATATGGTGGAACTCCATTTTTGTGTTGGGGGTTCATTTTAGGACTAAGTTGTGAATTGAGTTTAAGTTAGTTTTAGGGTAAATCAGAGTAAACTGTAGAAATTACTGGAAATGAATGGAAGTCAATGAACGGTCCTAATAAAAATAGAAATACAAACCTGTGTGTGTTTTGATATCTGGCTCATTTCAACTGTTGAAAAGCAAACAGCAACAAAACACTAAGTTAATAAGCAATTTTGAGCTTTAAATGCAGTCTGATGAAAGTTTAATGATAAACACAGATTTTCTGTCACATAATCTTCTCTTTGAGTCATTTCTCCTCTGTCAGCACAGGAGCAGCAGAAAAACAAGTCTAATCTCTCTAATTGACATCTCATAGTTAATTGGCTTGAAGAAAGACGGGAAAATATGTCAAGAAAAAAAAAACATTTTCAAGTTTCTGTGTGGAATGCAGAGTCAAACTGAGGTCAGTCACTTGTTTAATCTTTTAAATTTAGTACAGATTATTGAGGCGTTGACAAAAACTGATTCTATTTTTCCAAAGTAGAAATATTCGCACTAAAGGATTTTCATGTTAGCAAAATATTTTATATTTACAAGTGATACACTAAGCTTTTCTTTTATTTTCTATGTTTTTATTCAAATATTTTTAGTTTTTGGATAAATAATCTATATATGTGTGGTCATTTTCTCTGTAGGTCTTCATCATTCCTGCTCTGTTGCACCATGAGGTCAACATGCCTCTGGTCTCACAGCAGATCGGAGTTCTTCAGAGATTTATCTCAGAGAGCAGAAAGTAAAAGTGTTGCATCAACAAGACGAGTGAGAAGAATTAAACTGATTTCTAAAACTTTTCTTTTTGGTCGAAACCTGTTTTAAATTGACAAAGTCCCATGTTTTATTTAAAATACTTGTAAGAAAAATAAACTGCAACATGTTTAGTTTGGTGAGTCTGTTTCACATGGAGTCCTTCACAAAGAGGAGGTTTCTGGTCCCCTGAGGTCCACTGTGTCCCCGGACTGCTGACATGATTTCTGGTAACAAATGAAAATAATTAATGGTTGTGTTTTGTCACTGATTTCCTACAGGTTGTTGATGGAAAGAATATCTTGGTGCAGCCAACAGATGGAGGGACTGGAGGTCTGCAGGTTGCATGGATACTTTGTAAAGATGGCTTCAGTGAGTGGAGACCTGCAGCAGACCCTGGAGGGTTTTACAGCAGACTCAGACTGATCTGTTGAGCTGAGGAGGGAGTTGAGCGGCAAAGCTTTCAGCTGATTAATTATTCTACATTATAACAAAATAACTACTGGAGATGCTCAGAGGTATCTGAGACTGGTCTAGTTCAGCTCTGTGATCTGGTTCTAAATAAAGCAGAAGATGAAAGGATGGATGGTTCCGTGGATGAATAGAGGGCTGGATGTGTAGCAATAAGGGACCCCCTGTCTTTATTACTCCTGACCTGCTGTCATTCAATAAGAAAAAACATATATGAGTCAAATGGTTTACCAAACTTTATTTCTTTTGTCTTCCTGGAGGCAAGTCTGTTTATTAAGAAAGATGAGTTCTGACCCAGGTCAGGATATATGGGGGGTCCTGATGGGAAGATGAATGAATGGGTGAGTGAAAGGGTTAATGAGTGGATGATAAATAACAGTAGAGATGGAGTTTGTTATCAGCAGAGTTGGGTAGTAGCTAGTTACATTTACTTGAGTAATTTTTTTGGAAAAAATGTAGTTTTAGGAGTACTTCTACTACGCTGTACTTTTCACTTTTACTTGAGTAATTTTACTATGAAGCATCACTACTATTACTTGAGTAAAATTTCTGGATACTCTACCCACTGTGAGTAACTTCACTGAATGAAGAAGCTTGTTTTCACCAAAAAAAAAATCACCAGACACACACACACCTGCAGTTTTCGGTAGTTTCAGAAATTTTACATTGAAAAGGAAACTGATTTGGAAAAATGTTTCTTTTGACTGTATTTGTAATTATATTATTTATATGAATTATTTTCATTTTGATCTTTAAAATACCAAAATTTCCACATAGCTTTATATTTTGGTCCGTCTGATTTTTAAATATTAAATGACTGATATCTTGATCAGTCACTCAGTCCTTTTTACCAAATACTTTTTTACTTTTACTTGAGTAAAAATATATTGAAGTAGTACTACTCTTTCTTGAGTACAGTTTTTGGGTACTCTGCCCACCTCAGATTATCAGTGACAGCTTCAGATGACAGGAGGATACCAAGATGTGGAAAATCATCTAGTTATCAGTGGAGATGTTAGGAGACAGGCAAGGATCATTGCTGCTTGGAGGATCTGTCTTTTTTAATTATTAGAGAGGCACAAACACACACACATTTATTTTACCCTTTAAATCAGTATGTGGAAGGATAATAAATAAAACCACATGAAGAAAGGAACAAAGTGACAACAGCTCTGATCCTGATGATGTGCTGGCTGTAACCCTACTCTGGTTTTTACTTTCATTCCTGTAATCTTAACTGGACTAACACACACACACACACACAGTGTGACCTCAGCCTGCGGGCCGTTCATTCAACACCATGGGAACCTCTCTGGGCTTTTGTTTGAGCTGTCAACATGTCGTGTCATCATTTACTTAAGACAAGGGAGCATCAGACAGCAGGCAGCTCAGCCTGTGCACACAAGTTACTCTGAAACTTCATCACACACACACACACACACACACACACCGACGTGCACACAAAGTTAGGTGGGAAAATGTGCAGGTCCATCCTCAGGAGAGATCCAGATGTAACCCAACACCGAGGACAGGATGGAAACTGCTCTCCTGTTGTTTATCAGCTGTTGTTCTCTGAAACAGGAGGATTAATGAAACCTGCTCTCAGCTCTGGGTTTTGTTCACAGAGGGAGATAAATGAATCTGTGCAGCTTCCAGGGTATTGTGGAACCCTAACCCTAAGGTCTTTATTTTGTAGGAGTCCTTTCTTTGGGATGAGGAAAATCGCTTCACATTGGATCGAGCTTTCTTTTACTGAAACACTCCCAAATATTACCTGCTGTCTCAACACAGAGCTCTGAGCTACGCCAAGTGAAAAATAAAATGTAGGAAAAAAAATGTCAAAAAAACACATTTTTCATTATTGAACATAATGATGTCATCACAGGAGCATGTTCACGCCAAAGCAAATCATGGAAATGAACCAGTAATTCCCTTTCTGACAGGAAAGCCTGGTTACCTGACAGCTCTGCAGAGAGTTAGGTTTATGGTGCAAACAGCTACAGAACAACACCTGTGTGTGTGTGTGTGTGTGTGTGTGGTGTCAGTGTAACTAGTGAGCATGGCTTTTTCTGCTGCAGGCAGGAACTCTGCCAAATGTTCCCGTCTCATTTACATTTGTAGATGGTATAATATTAGCATAGTAATAGAAAAATGTGCAGAGAACTAACAGGAGATATTTGGCAGCTGATACTCGAGGCCCAATTACAAGCCTTCGCCTGCATTCTCCTTTACTCTGGGGCTTTCTCATCTCGCAGCCTCGAGTTCTGCTGGGCTCGGCACAGTGGGCCTATCTTCAAACCGTCAGCCTGCTCAGAGCTGAAGAAGGTTCTGTTCTGAGTGAGAGAAAAACAGACCGGCTCTGCGCTAATGAGGACAGGGACAGAGACAGCTCCAGTCTCGGCAGCGCCTCACCTCAGCTGCAGGATGAAGGGGTGTAAATCAGCTCCATGAGCTCCGAGGCTGCAGACCTGAGACGGTTCAAAGTGGTTGCTGAGAAACGAACCTGACCTGTCATTAAAACAAACAGATCCTTCATGAACCTAAACTGTTGAATCGTTTCACACAAACAAACAAATGTTTAAATGACAGATTTATCTCATAAATCAGCTGCTCCGACTCAGAATGTGACAAGTCTCTGAGTTTTTATTCTGGGCGTTCAGTCTTTGTTCCACCGGTGGGCAAAACAATTTGTTTGTTGCAGCTGTGCCTGAGTGGTTAGGGGAGTCGTTCTGCAACTGGAAGGTTGACGGTTAGATCCTCCATTCCAGCTGTCTCAGTTGTTGTGTACTTGGGCAAGACACTTCACCCGCCTTGCCTACTGAAGGTGGTCAGAGGGTCCGATGGGGCCGGTGCATAGGCAGCCCCACCTCTGTCAGTGAGCCCCAGGGCAGCTGAGGCTACAATGTAGCTTATCACCATCATCAGTTTGAATGTATGTAACTAAAAAACACTTTGGGGTCCGAGTGGGCTTGATAAAGCCCTATATAATTATAATCATTTACCATTTAAACATTTTCAGACATTTCCAGTTGCTACCAGGGGCTGTTTTTTTAAAAAACCAGGGTGTCAGATGATTTCTTCTGGTTTTTACCTTTAGCATGACACCTTAGATAAAAAAAAATGTTAAAAGGCTTTTAAGGAATTTCAGGCCAACTGCTAATGGGTTAACCTTTCAATTCAAAACAGAACATTAAAAACAAAACACATTTAATGGAGAAAATAGATAAACAATCTTTGAATTCTTGTCAGTGAACACAAGCTATAAACTGAAAACAGTGTAGATAGAAGCTTAATGTAATTTAATGAAAAAAATCATTCAGAGCTTTGCTTCAAATTCATACTGGTGTGCTCAGACCAGTCAGTGATGTCATCCTGAAGGTTTAGATTAAAACATGTATCATTGAGTAGTGTAGCTGCAGTCAGTGGGAGAAGAAGGAGCACATCTTTTGTTCGAGGTGTTCCATAACAGTTGTTGCCGTTTATGATGAAATCCTGTAAATTATCATTTCTATCAATTTTTTTATTTTTTTTTATTTAGGAAGTTGCAGTATGCTTAAGTTAGTTTAGAACCTAAATCTGCAATTAATCATTGCCTTTGGAAAAGTTGGGATTACTTCAGCAACTTTGTAAAATGATTTTTTTAACCACGTTTTTCAACTTGTAAAGTCAGATTAGGTTAACTTTCATTTACATTGAAGCTGTAAGAAATGATCAGTTATTAGTTTTGTTTATTTTCGCTAGAAATAAAGGACATATTATTATAAACAATCAAGTCGGAGGTGCGTTCAAGAAACAAACCACCTGTAGTCATCAACAGCCTTTTCTTGGAATAATTTTGGCGTTGGAGCATAGAGGGCCGTGACAACAGTATAAAATAAAACAATCAGTTTTTTAATGTGTTCAAAAATCCTTCTAATCTAACCTGCAGTGAACAAAAACACAGACTACACCATGTTGTAAGTTATTAAACAAAAATGAAGTCACCCATAATGCACTGCTCCATGTTTACAGGAAAGCAAACATGGTCTCAGCTGCTCCCAGCAGTTAGCACAGTGGTGGAGGCTAATGGTTTGGGCTCCTTCAGCCCCAGAGTGGACCATGAAGTCCTCTGTAGACCAGAGGATTCTAGATGTGAGTCAATCTGTCTGACAGCTGAACAGAACCATGATCCAAACACAGCTGATCTACAACAGAACAGTTGTTCCTTTTCAGTTTTGACACGTACGTTAAAAATATTTACATATATTACCGTGACAACAGCTGCTCAGATTATTCAGAACTTTAAAAGGTTCACAGGATTGATGACGAGAGAAAAACTGGAGAGACGGATAAAAAAAGTGACCAAAGAGAACATCTTCCCAAGAGCTTAAAGGTAAAATCTAAGGTCAAAGGTCATAGCGTCAGATCAGACCATCAGTCTCTTTGAGACAAACTGGAGTTAAAGCTGCAGTAAAGAGTTCTGAACTCTGGACTTACACCTTACCCTCCTCCCTGCTGCTCTACAGACCACTCTCCACAGCTGCAGACCATCGGCAATCACGCACTGTGTGGCGTGTACACAAGCATGACACTGGTAAGACAACCCTCTTGTCTCTGATTGGCTGTTTCTGAGCGGGAGCGGTGTGGACCAGTGGGAGGAGCCAGAGGAGCTTTATTTGTTCAGATTATTTCTCATATTCTCCTGTCAGGACACAGTGACAGTTCAAACAAATGTGTAAAAAATACATTTTTATAAAAGGTTTGGGTTTCATAAGTTTGGTTCAATAGAATTTATTTTAAAAACAAATTTAAAATCAGTGATTTATTTGTTATCAGTCTGTTTATTTCAACTGATTGAATCAGTTTTTTTCTTACTTTAATGGAAGGTTTAAAAAAACATATCCATGTTTATACTGTATATTGTAGTGAGAAAATGAGGGGAGAACAGACCTGTCCTACACCGTTTTACCTGTAGGGGGCACCAGATCAGATTTACTGATCAATACTTATTCACCCTTTTATAAATCAGTCTCATATTTTTATATATTTTTTAATTTATTCATTTCATTAAAAAAAACAACACATTACATACAACAAAACAATACAAATCAAATAAGATGAAACGTAGCAGAAGAAGAAATAAATCTTATTATATCTGCCCCTATTTTCAATAAATTTCAAACAAAATTAATCAAATAATTAAACAAAACAAAAAATTCAACTACTCAAACAGTAACTCTTACAATACAAATTAAACCATGACATATTTGTTTAACAATTTAACTTTGATTCTTAAATCAGTCTCATATTTGTTATGAAAATAGTTTTTATACCAATGGTAACCATTAAATTTATGAATAAGAATGAATTTACTTTCATAGTATTTCTGTATTGTTCATTTCACATTTAGTCAGTCGTTCACATCAACCCCTTTGGGCGTGCAGACGGACTGTCGGCTGCAGAGATGACAGCGCCTGCAGAGCAAAGCAGGAGGAAATGAGGGAACTTATTTCTAGCAGCAGAGCGTGTTGGAATATGTTTTTTTTTATGTTATTTTTGTTTTTTTTAACGCCCTACAGGTTCTGAAATGTAAAATAAATTTGAAACTGAGTTTTTGAAAACAATCAGTAAAACTTGAAGAACTCTGTGAGATTGCTCTATACATCCGTGCACCTGCAAAATGAAGGAAAATCCATGTAAATTACAGATCTGTACAACTTGACATGTATGTGTAGTACTTTTCAGTGTTTTTAAGAGGACACTGTTTCTATGCAGGAAACACCACATAGAGCTCAGTTATTGTTAACAGTGCTCAGCCATAGCAATGAGACTGGGAATGTGACATTTTGCGTTTAGTTGAAGTTAAACATGTAACATTAAAGTTAATTACAGCTGGCTCTGTGCTACAATATTGAGCTCTCTTCTGTTCTCTGTTCTCTTTGATAAATCCTATAGTTAGGCTTAGGTTTCATGAATTATTCCTCATTTCTGCTGCTATAGGCTTAGACTGCT
>JARVJO010030747.1:0-11420 GCA_031762555.1 Cynodonichthys magdalenae | reverse complement strand
GCCCGTTCACATAGACTTTGTATGTAAACTCGACGCTCTTGACGCTCAAAACGCGTTTGGTGTGAACGCACCATTACGCTGAAGCGTTGCATTACCTTAATAAATTACAGCCCCTGAGTTAATTTAATATCTCATTTTTTTTGTGATTAGACTAGTCAGTGAAATTGTTCTTGTGATTTTTCAGCTTCCCTTTTGAGTGTTCACCTCCAGTTCCTCACTCCTGTGTCCCTCTCATGCAGCACTGGAACTTCGAAGCCACGCTTCATCTCCTAAAAAAGATGTTTGGATAACTTTTGGTCTCTGCTTGTCATGTCCAATCCCATCGGTCATGCTCCAGTGTGTGCTCACTCGCCTTCTGGACACCCAGCCTAATGCATCCCGGAACTGGAACCCTCCAACCTCCTGCTGGACCTGGAACTAGAATGGAAGAAGTACGAGCTATTTGAATGACGCTGCTTTCAATCAATAAAGAGAACCAGAGTCACAGTTTTAGCCAATCCGAGCAGAGCAGGGCAGGTCCTGCAAGAGTAAACGGCATTTCTCTACTTTTTTCCAAGAGGACATCTCGACCCGCTACCCTAACAGAACCTCCTGTCGTCCTATGAAATTGAGGTAAAGTGATAAATTATTTCACGTTTATGTGTTCGCACGTGAGCAGTCCACTTCAACCAGGGGGATATCTGAACTGGTACAACGTTACCACCAACTCCTCTCGAACCGAGCCCTGATCAGAGGTCGGTCGGTCGGTCTCTAAAAAGGTTAGAACAAAAATAAGGTGTTTTGTCTGTGTGGATGTGCAAAACTTTTATTATTAAAAGTCAGCTGAGAGGTAACTGTACTGTGATACATACAATACATACATTATCAAATATGAAAAATAATTGTATTAAATGACTTCATGAATTATGATCCTGTATTCTCTTTAAATTAAATAGTCATTTTAGCGGATAACTCTGTCAAATTAATAAAGGATGTAAAAAATAATTTATACTTTGCAAAGAACTTTCTGTAAACACTTAAATTACTTCACAGTAAACTACAGAAAAGTTATAAAAATAAAACTCACTTCCTTCAGAATGTTGTTGGTTTTGATGGTGCAGGGTAAACTATAAGTTTAGATAGTTGGATGATTTTTTTTGTCTATAAAAAAGGTAAAACTGGAGATCAAGACACAATTAGACCCAATTCAGTAGATGCATTTTTGTTGGATGTTTTCCAACCAAATACCTGCACTTGTACAATACAGCTAATGAGCCAGAGAGCATTGAATATCTTTATATTCAATGTGTTTCACTGAGTTGCACACATGCGATTCTTGGTTATAATACACCACGATTCCCCAACGATCACAGATATTTCATTTTTCAGCCTTAAATTTCATACAAGGTGGTATTGAAAAGGTCTTAAACAGTCTTAAATTTGACTTGCTAAAACCTGTAGATAACCTGTTGTTTTGAACATTTGTTAATGTTCATAATGAAAAGGAGAGACTCAGTCCTTGATAATATGGTCACCTTGACATCTTTCTGTAGAAGAAAAAAAAATTCATTTTGCACTTTGAATCTGTTTCCAGACATGTTTGTGAATCTTATATACGTGTGTGGGACACGGCTTGAGTGGTTAGTGGTGTTGTTTATCTAATGCAAGAGTTGGCAGTTCTATTCGGTCACATGTTGAAGTGTCCCTGGGCAGGACACTGAACCAGCTCTGCCTCTGATGTGTGTCCCATCAGTGTATAAGTCATAGTATAAGTCAAGTAAAAGAGACAGAGCTGTGTGAATGGGTAAATAAGGACACAGATTTTAGTGTAAAGCACTTTGAGTACCCTGGTTGGATAGAAAGGCGCTATATAAGTACAGTCCATTTACTATTTAACATATCACGTGTCATGAATGTTTTTTTTTTTAACGTTTCTGTTTACATCTAGATGTATTTATTTTGTGTTTCAGCATTTGAACAGACACAAATTAGCATATCACAAGATGTTAGGCACACCTTTCCTCAACATATCTGAGGAATTATTTGGTTAATTTACATAAAATGAGATTGTTTTTTTTTCAGAGCAGCCATGCTCACGTGTGTCCTTGAGAAATACAGGAGTCCTCACAGCTTTTACAAGTAAAACAAGGTTTTCCTATGAGACACGCAAAAAATAGTTTGCACATCAAAGAAAAAAGCCCAGTAAACAAAGCCTTTTGAAAGAGCGTATCCTGAAGGGCGATCCTCTTTGTACTGTAGGATTCAAGCCACTGTTAGCCAGAAGAAGCTCTCCTGCACTGACACACAACCGGACACAAGTGGCCCGCATTTCATTAGCAGCGTTCCTCTTCCAAACACTTTATCTGTGGAGTAATTGTTGTGGGATTTGGTGAAACAGGAGCAAAGGAGCACTGGAAATAAAATTGATGTTCAAATAAGGGAGCACCTGTCAGAAACAGCTACTTCTGTATGATGGAAGGGGATCAGGAAATGATGGCGGTTTCATTTCATTATCAAGATTATCGTCCGCCACTAAAGGCAACAGTGATATTTTGTTCCTGTCTGTATGTGTTTGTTGTTCATTGACCTAACAAAATCTCTCTTAAACCACTAAAGAATATAATGAAACTCTCAATAATAGTTAAGATTACATCTACCTATGTTAACTTTAAAAGTCAACCCAATTCAAGATAATCGTCCCAGCTGACTGACCTTAGGGAACACAGAAAGGACTGTAACTCAATTAGTTTTACAGAAACCAAACTAAAATTGATGCAAACATACACTGATGCTGATAGTCATCTGCCATACATACATAGTTGAGGTTTGACTATCAGCATCAACTATCAGCAGCATCATTCCTCAATCAATTTATCAATGGTGAAGTCCCTTTAAAGAATTTTCACCTTTGTTCTATAGGCTGAGTTAAAGACCTAAATTGATCCACTGCTGAGTATGAATTCTAAAAGATAAAACAAGGGAGCATTCAATTATTAAATGCATGGGTTTTGTTACCAAAAGCAGTTGGTGATTTTACTCCTTTCACGCGAATGAACGAATGAATGAACGAATTAATGAATACTTGAATACTAAGGTTGAATAATTTTAGCTGCTGCTTTAATCTTGTTGCAATACTTTCTTACAAATAAAAAGAACCATTTCAATCTTAGTGGGATTATTCCTGTTAGTAAAAATAAAGGTAACCTAAAAAACAAAGAGGGTCACTTTAGCCAACTGACCTTATAAAAAACAATAAAATGACTGACTATACCTCAGACAGTGTTTTAGAAATTGGTTTAAAATTTAATAGTAGTTGTAAAATTTTGTGTATTAGTAATGTTGTGTTGCAGCAGCTGAGCCAAACACTTATTCTGACTCTGAGCATAAACTGTTGGAGTCAGCCCTGTCTGATAGCAAAGTATTTGATGAACTACTCAATAGATGTTAATGAAATCTTCATAAACTAATTCAGTCTACATCTAAAAACAGATTAAGATTTCAAGTCAACCCAATTTAGGAGCCGTCACGGCTAATCAACTGTAGAAAACAAAAAATATCAGTAATTTAGTCAGTTTGACAAATATTGAGGTAATATCTGTATTATTGATGTGGTGGTAGCTGAGTCAGTCAAAACAGATATTGCTAGTAAAACATCTCTCGTTGTTCCATGAGATTTCTTAGAAATTTTTCATAACTTGACCAAAATGGCTTTTATTATGTAATTTCTTGTCGCAAAAATCTGTCTGAAACTTGGGTGATATGCAAAATTTTCAGTGAAAACAAGGCCTTTATTGGGTTAGTTTTACTGAACCTTTCAGAGTATTCCAGTTATAAACACGGACTTGATGCCAGGGTTGGTGAATGCTGTCCAATGAACCTGTTGTGTTAAAATGAGCTGCACAGAATAATGCAGCAGTCACACTTCAGAAGAGCTTGCTCCGTCCTTTAGAGACACTTTTTGTCTGATGATTACTGGCATCTAAAGACCAGGAAAAGGATGCAACTCTGCAGGCTGATTAGGAAAGTCAGGGGATGCGGTCTGCCAGTCCTGTGTTAATCACATCAATTTGTCTAATCAGACTAAATTTACTTTAATGAAAAGACACTCCCCACTTGAGAACTTTATTTACGCTACGTTGCTCAAGCTTAGCTCCCGAAATATAAAACAACAGCTGAGACTAATAAACTAGAGCAAAGCATTTTATTGCTTATTTTTAAAACGCTGAAAAATCATTTTATTAAATAAAAAGTTATAATCTGTTAGCAGCTCTTATAAGAAAGTTACACTTAAAACATCCATTAGAACTTCTTTTAAAATTGCTGTCATTTCAGTTAATTCAGCAAAACCTAGACCAATTTTCCTCTCTTTAATTACTTTTTAAAATACTGGATAGAGGATACGCAGATATGATTTTACACCTGCAGTGTGATTTATCATACCTTGAAACTGGTTGATCCTCTGTTTCAGTGTCTATATTTGGTATGTTTGAAAGTCAGTTGCAAACTGTCTGCGCAGCTTCAGACATAAATAAATATATACATAAATAATTTATATAAATATGTTATTAGGTCATAAATAACGATAAAGTCTATGTCCAGCCCATTCTCACTCACAACTCGTCACATATTGATGCTTGGTCCAGGTTCCTTCTGCATCCGGTTTTGAAGTTTCAGGTAACCACCTCGCATCAGTTACTGATGGAGATGAGAACAAGGAGGAGGAACCTGTTGTCATATTTTGGAAAAGTGTAGAAAATCAACAACAACTAACCCTCCCAAACCTTAATTTAACTTCTATCATTCGTAGACATCCTATCCCTGACCTTACTACCTCAAAATTAACCATTTACTCTTATCGCTAATATGAACCATTTTTTGAAAGTGTAGAAAATGCACAACTTATATCAGCTGTCAAGTTTCTTTTTTGCATTAGCAAGAGCTGTGTATTTTGACCTTAATAAATTTGTCATTTCAGAGGGTACACCTAAAGTCTATGTGCAATTAGGGGCAGCATTATGACATTTTTTTTTACATTAAGCTAAAAAAAAAAAAAGGAAAAAAAAAATATGTGGTTGCATTAAACACGCATAAATACTATGCCTGGCCTCTATGTGGCATTGTAACATTGCACTGAAAATACACCTACCACAAAAATCATGGCTGATTTTCCTAGTTTTACCTAAAATATACTCCAGGGGCTTCATACATCAACAGTGCATATGCATGAAAAGGTTGTGAGCACCAAGTTTCTCACATATGTTGGGATGTATCAAAATACATGAAAGTGTGTGTAAATTCACAAACACACCTTGTCAGCTCCCCTCCTCTGTTTTGTCCTCAACAACTGCCCGTCTGTTCAAACTGACTGATGAGCCCAGTTAACTTTTGGCCACGGTAAATATCCTGCTGATAGTTTTTCCTTAATATTGCAATTTGTCTTCCTGGCCGTTGAGGGCATCGTTGGAGGTGAAGAGCATGTAAAGAAGGCCCAGAGGACTGTGGGTGCCTGGCAAGTGAAAAATGACAGGCGGCATGTCTTTCTTTTCAAATGAGCAGCTCGGCTCCCTTTGCTGTGCTGAACAGCAGGGACAGAAACAGTGGCACTTCACCCAAATTAATAGCTGACCCACTCACTCCGCTGCAGAGTGAAGAGTTATGGCCAGACAGCTGCAGCAGGATAGGCAGCAAACAAGGCTAACAATAGGGCAGCAGGATGCTTGATGAGGGGAATCAAAGCAGAGGCTACAAGGTTAAGATGGATGGATTAGCTTTGTTATCAGAGAGGCCACAAAGGCTCAGCACCGCCTGTCTTCACTAGATTATCATCTCATCCAACTGGCTAATCCAATTTCTGACCTCCTCTGTCTCTATCTTCTATATTCAGTGATGTCTCTAAATTTGTAGAAAGTGAATGATCTGTCAAGTTTAAGGGATTTGCTGAAGACCACGAGTCTTGAGGGGTGTAGATTTTTTTGTTGTTGCCAATTTTTAAAGACCTTTATAAACAACTCTTCACTGAACGCTATTATCAGATGTAAATCTCTTCGAAATGTCATAGTACAGATCTACAATAGAAGTAGAAAATGATGTTAGATCTTTCATCCAGTCAGAATGAAATTAAAGATTTTAATGAAAATCTTATCTGTTAGCAAAATCAGTTGACATTCTAGACTTTTCTGGCACTTGTACCAAACTGTAGCCCTCAAAATGAAGCAAATACTGAACTGTGATATTTACTTTACATATCCCTACACCCCTACTAACTTTAACTCAACAGCATATACAGAGAACAAACTGCAAAGTAAAATTTAAATGGATCAACATCAGAAAACCTTACCAAAAAGAGGGAAATCGAGCAACCCACCTGGAGTCAGGCCTGTGGAGGAAACTGATCTGGCGTAGCATTGAAGGTGCCCTCATACCCCATGGGACCTGGGGTCATCATTCATAACATCCATGACTGTTTTCTTTAGACAGGGAAATATTCTTTGTATATCACATTTCAGCAACAAGACAATAAAAGGTGCTTCAAGTTATGACTACATAAATAAGTGCATTACAGTGGCATAATACAAGTAAAGACAAGTTGGGCCACAAATTGAAATGATGTTCCAGTTAAAATTTTAAATAGGGGTTATATGATCAAAGGCAACTCTAAACAAATGGGTTTTTAACTTTGATTTTAAAGGAGCATTTTTGAGTTTCCTGGAAGTTTATTCCAGAAAACTAACTTTAGGAAACCTGACCAGAATAATGGACCTCATGCGAAAACCGTTCGTACGAACAGATTTGTTCTTAAGTTGTGCGTACGAGTGATTTAGGAGAACTTTTGGCATTCCCCACTTTTCTCGTACTCTTAGATATGTTTTCAGATAGGAACAAAATTCACCTGGTGTATATTTTACAAGTAGTCAGTCTGCTGTTAACCAGATCGTTTTTTTTTTTACTAATAACTTTATATTTTGTTAGTTTGAAGATATTTTGAGTTGAAAATAAAATCACACTCCATAATTATGTTGACAATAGGCTATTATGTTTGAATTACAATTATAATTTTAAATGTAATAATAATAAATTGTTTAAATTAAAATCGGCTATTAATGCTGTTGTATAACACTACATTAATATGAAGATCTCAAAATACAAACCAACTTAAATTATGCATTAATTGAAGTTTAATTGTCTTTGTATATAATGAGCTTTATAGATATTTTTTTCCCCCCATCAAATTTAATTTTGTTGATTTATTCAGCACATCAGCTATGCTATTTTCTCCAAAGTGCCAGACATATTTTGGAGACATTTTAAAATGCTTTCTTCTGAACCGCACCTGACACGCTTGCGACGGCGGGGGTGCGCGTTGCAAGACTTGCACATTGGTGTGGCTCTTCTGAATAAATGAAAATTATTTAACACAGTTTAAACTAGAATTAAAAATATTTGACCAAAGGAAAACGAGAGCAGGACTAGAGAGAGATGGATATGGATTAGATAATTTTTCTGTGACTATATACGAGCCTCGGGAAACACAACATTAACAGCAGCTGTCATTTCATCCCTCGCCTTTAATTCCACAGCTGACCCTGCTAAAAATTACAGGTTTTATTTTCTGGATCTCTGACAGCAGGACTTTCGTTTCTGAACTTGTGAAGTTCTTCTTTTTACTTTTTGCTGTCATTTTCATGAACAAACACTTCTTTATATGTGGGGCAGGAAACGTAGCCTTATATGGTGTTTTTGGGGTGCCAATTATGCTAATCTCCGTGCACGAGCACCTGAGTGTTTGTTGAATCTGACGTGGCATGTTCGTATGAACCCTTCATACGAACAAAAGTAAGAGAAATTTGGATAAAAATACGAAAATGTTCTTGCATGATGCCCAATGTCTTTTTCTGCACATTCACCTTCCAAGAAGAACTAATCAGCTCAGACTGATAAAATGCTTTAAAAACAAAAACATTTAAAGCTTTTTAAAAAAAGGGAAAAACAGTATGAAGTTTGTTCTCTTTGATTAGGAAATGTTTGAAACATGACTAATGAATATGCATGAAATTGTTTCAATGAAAAAGTAATAAAATGTTTTGTGTTTTTCTCCAAAGTAAATGAGGCACAATCTGTTACAACAAAGCTGTTAACAAGACTATTTTTTCTTGCTTTGCGTGAAAAGTTTTACAATCCCCAAATCTCTGAGTTTTGTGTCTTTATTTATTACACAACTTGACAAGAAAAAATACTATCTGTTTTACATGAAGAAAATATGCCTCTTTTGTAACAAAATAAGTCTTTTGAAGTGTATGACGTGTGTAGCATTCATTGATCAGGGATCAGGAAAGGGCAAAAACCAATTGACAGATAACTTGAGCAGAACCAGAACCCCTGAATCTAATAAAGTTGAGTCAGGTCCTTTGGACAGGTTAGTCAGGACTCTAGCTAGCCAATGGGCACAAAAGGAAAACCCCAGACCCAAACCTAGACCCATGGTCATCCCAGTGGCTTTCAAACCCAAAACACATTATGACAAAGTCTGGTTCACCCAAAAGATCCTAACACTAACAGAGTAATGTTGTTTATGCTGTTAAGTGCCAGGAAGACTGTGACCAGTTATACATCAGGGAAACAAGGCCGCCACTGTTCAAAAGAATGGGCCAACACAGAAGAGCTACATCATCAGACCAGGACTCTGCACTTTACACTCATCTACAGGCCAGCGGTCCCTCTTTCAGGAATGAAGATGTTCTAATCCTTGATAGAGAGGAACGTTGGTTTGAGAGACATCTAAAGGAAGAGATCTGGATGAAGAGAAACCAATTGTCATTAAACAGGGGGAGGTCTTGGTGTCTAGTAGTTTCCTTCTTCCAATGCTGGGTTTGCAAGTATGACTCAGTCCCAAAAGGAATAATCAGGGCCCTAATGATTAGTTGTTCGACTGATGCTCCTCTTTTGTACAGTATATGAACGAACAGTTTTCACGTAAACTTGTTGATCCTCCACGCCAGGGGTGTCAAACTCCAGTCCTCGAGGGCCACGATCCTGCATGTTTTAGAGGTTTTCCTGCTCTAACACACCTGATTTTTAATGGATAGGTGATTAACAGGCTTCTGCACAATTTGAAGAGTTAATTCAATCAATGAATCAGGTCTGATGCAGCAGGAAAATCTCTAAAACATGCAGGATCGTGGCCCTTGAGGACAGGAGTTTGACACCCCTGCTCTATGCTAAGGTACTTCTTATAAGGCTGAGCTTATTTGTAACTCCTCAGACTAAAGAAGTCTTTTGTATAGAAGATGAAATGTTTTAATAAAGAAGAACTTGTTCAGAGGACCTGACTCAACCTTATTAATTTTTTTTCTGCCTGAATTATTGAGATCAGGACAAAACCCCTGAAATTGTGCAAACAGGATGTCTTCAGAGAGTCTAGAAGAGAGTGGTTGGAGCTGATGAGTATATATACTGAGTGCACAGGTGCAGTCAATGAGGTAATTAGTGGCACCAGGGCTGCAGTAAAAGAGGTGTCTTGAAGCAGTTTGAAGCAACTTACATATATTTCTTCACTTTAGACAAGCCACAAGAAATGTTGACCATAATAACATATAACATGTCACTCTACTGAAACATCTTAAAGGTTCAGGGTGTTTTTCATTCCCAGACTACATTTTGATTTGCAGAGGTTACTGACAAAGCAAAAAAAGATCATAAACAATACAGAAAGTTTCATTTTCAACCCTGATAACTTCTTGTACTTCAAGAGCTTTGACCAGACATCAATTAAAGGTTGACCCAATAAATTCCAAGTCCAGGGCTAATCTCATCATCATTTAAATTTTAGCTCTGGCTGTCTTTGTTGGCCCAGAGTCAAGTTTACTGAGTGGTCAGTGAGTGCCAGCAGACAATGGAAAGCTCATTTACATGCATACACAATGTAAAAAAAAAAATATTTATAGTCTGTTTAAGCCCCGAAGTAAAATAGTTTTAAATCAAGCCCACACTACATGCATTATGTAAAGCAGACGATTCTGTTCCGGTTACTTTCTTTGAAGTGTGAAGCCTGTTCAGTAATTATCTGAAATTATTGTTCACAGAGAACAAAAGAAAATTTAATTTATTTTTGATTCACATGTCATATCGATTTCAGATTGACTTGACTGACCTGGCTAAATTTTTTAAAAAGAACAATAAAAAAAGGCTTTGGTTTTCTAATATTAATGATACTTTCTCAGGGACTTCAACTGTTCTACAATCCTACTTTTTAATTCAATGTAAAATCCTAAATAGGCTTTATACATTTAGCGAGTGACAATTCTATAAATATGTTTCCAACTAGAGAAAATGTATTAAATCTAACTTTGAGTAACTGAATGCATATGAGTTTGTGAAACATCTTTCATTATATGTTAAAATGATTTTTGATGATTTTCTTTGATAAGTGGTATAGACTATTCTGTGAGCACTTTTAGGATGCTTTCATACATAATAGTTAATTATTTAAAATGCATAAACACACACACAGATCTGTTGAAATGTCTGCAAAAAGAATTTTGTCTGCACAAAAATATAGTAACTAGGGGATAAATGCAAGTTTACATTGTCTTTATAAAGTACTCACCACCTTGGATGTTTAATGTTTTTATTGTTGTCATAAATCCAACATGGCCAATATAAAGTGGCTGTCCACATAAAAAAAACTTTCAGTGCCAAAGTGAAATTATAAATCTACAGACTAATACCAATTAAAAATATATATATAATGTAAAATAGGTGAATACATACATGTTCATTGTCTTTAAAGTGACTGTCATACGTAAAACAAGTCAGATTATTGTAAAGTCAGGGGATTAATACAAAACAATTTCTAAGGCCCTACCTAAACATCTTCAGGATTTCTTTTAATTCATCATCAAGAAATGGAAGGAATACGAGACATGTATAAATCTACCAGGAGCAGGCTGTGCTTACAACTGGACTTCTGTTACTGACTCACCTGCATTAAAGGTTGACTTCTCACTAACCGGCTAATTGATCCTTTACTTGCTCACTCAGTGCGTTAGAAAAAATACCTCGAAGGGCACAGTCATCTCATCCAGCCTCTCGGGCGGCAGTCCGGAAGTGAATGGAGAACTCCGCCACAGATTGCATTCCTTGCTGCAGCGCCATTAAGGCTGCAGCATGCTTCATCCGAAGCCGACCAGTCGACGCACGGTCACGTGGTTGTTCGGCGTTCAGTTTCGCACACACCTTTCATAGCTCCTGAGACACACTGTGCCGAGCTCCTAGGGGAACACCTCCCCACTGCAGCACACATCACTGCATGGGATTTCTTTCCCGCTGGAGTCTAGATACGAAAAAAAGGTTTGAGACTCGTCACTTGAAGTTATTTATCCACAAACTGGTCACGGATTAAGCTCCAAAGTTTTTATCAGTCAGATTTCACCGTGCAAAACGTC
>JARVJO010030746.1:0-11426 GCA_031762555.1 Cynodonichthys magdalenae | reverse complement strand
TCTAAAAAACATGAATGGAAGTCAATGGAAGGTCCCCACGGGGTTCAGAAACAAACATGTGTGTGTGTGTGTGTGAGATCAGCACCTGCTTGACGTTGTCACTGAGGAAGACAAAGTAGACGCAGCAGAAGCCCATCTGTGTGATGATGAGGAACAAGTTGACCGTCCGTCTGAAACAGATCAATGGTTTAAAGTGTCAGAATCAGACGGGGTCGCTCCATACGAGCCAAAAAATAACAATACGCTCAACAAAATAGTTCCTCCTAATAAATGAAGTAAACTACCTGATGACTTAGCTTCCTGTGCAGTGTTTTGTTCAGTGTTTTTCCAAATGTTTGAGTAAGACCTGGCTGCAGAAAGCAGAAAGGGGCGGGGTCGGGTCAGTGTCAGACCCATACCATATTTGGTAATGGCACCATTGCACTCCGGAACTAAAGGGGGCGCTATATCAGTGAATGCCTGAACGTAGCGGGTGTACTTTTTGGTCATATTTTTAAATTAAAAACAGATATTGGAAAAACGAAAAAGCGGGAGTTGGTTCTATTTTTATTTTATACTCCAAAAATGGAAGAACGGTCGAACTTTTTATTTTCATCAAACCGAACGTTTAAATCAGTTGTCATGGCAACCGAACACTGTGAAACCTGCTGCGTTAGCGACTTCTAAAGTTCCTCCTCACCATGGACCTGTCGGAGAAAGGCTTCATGTGTAGCTCCAGATTAGTTTTAATCGTTAGTGATATACAGATATTACCTGACAGCTGGTAAATCTGAAACTAGCTAGCTAACGTTTATTTATTGTGCTGCCTGGTTGGCTAGTTATAAAGTTAAAAAAACATATAAGAAACATACTGCACATGTTTCATCAAACCCTAGACCAGAATGTAGCTAGAGAATATTTTCAAAGACAGCACTTAAAGCAAAAACAAACTGGATTTGTTGTTATCATAACTATCTAAATGAATGAATTTCTTGCGCACAGGAAATACAGAACCGCTGGGCGGGACTAGTGACTGTCATGGCAGCTTCTCCAGAAACTTGTGGATACTTGAAATATTTGGACAATTTAAATGAAATGTAAACAGTTTTAGAGACTCTTTAGCAGACAGTTTGTGTTTCTCAGATTGATTCTAACGCCTGTCTGCAGGGATCAGAACCCCGATAAAGTCTCCCTGGAGCAGAAATAATTCAGCACTGGGGGCACATTCTGCAGGTCATCTTATTTGTTCATGAATTGTTTTTTTCTTACTTTCCCCAGTGCGAGTGTCTCCTGAGCCACGACACGTTTTCCATCCCGTACTGCATCACTTCACCATAAGACAGGGACGGCCTGTTCATCCTGGAAAGTCGTTGAAATCAGGGAAAAAACAAGAAATTAAAAAGAGAAACCATTAAGGAATAAAAGAATGCATGCTGCCTGCAGACTTTAGCTCCAGACTTTAAAACTAAGATCATCCTGTTTGGTGAAATGACAGAGTTAGTTAGGAGAGACAAATTTCAAAATAAGAGTTTCCTCGAATGCTTTTCTATGCATTTAATCATATCTGTGCAGAGCTGGAGTTTCACAACCCCTCAATATCTAAAAGAGGATGTGATGAGTGACTCCAAAACAGGAAGAGCTCCGTTTTATTTTCCCATGAGCACTTCTTCTCTGGGCCTGTCTGTGTTCAGGTTTTCATTCATGCTCCTGAGCTGCTTAATCCTCTGTGACGTGGCCGGGGTGGGGCCGCAGGAGATGACCGGGCAAAGGGCAGGAGACACGGTGGACGGGCGGGTTAAACTGTCGGCTGCAGCTCGTGTGAATCCCAACCTGACACCAGCACTGAACACCAGTCGTACCGTACGTCCACCGTGAGTCAGCTGCTTGGATCTGAAGACCGACTCCCACAGCCAGCATCTACATCATGTTTGTGTTTGTCTGCCGACTCGACTCTGATTACAGAGGAAAACAGACGCTTAATCTGTCAGCAAATAATCTGTTGTGGTTAAACAGATACTGAAAGAACAGAAGAAGCTGCTCTCAGATAAAAACATAAAGACTACGATGTTAACTGTGGAACTAACTTCCTGTTTGCTTCGATGCTTAAAATAAAAACTTTAGATCAGGAAACCCTCAAACTGAATCTGTTTTTGTCTCACGTCTGGTTTTGCCGTTCATCCCCTCGTGACCACCTGGATGAACCAGACCAGACCTCATCATGTTTTCTGAATTCACGATAAAATATTTATTTTGTTTTACTTACTTGGCGCTGAGGTGGTGGGAACATTGGACCAGGAGCTTCATGCAGTGGACGGCGATGATTCCCATAATCAGGAGACTGACTGGTCCGACCTGGACCAGAAAACAGAACCGTCATTTACAGTAATTAAATCTGCACCATGAACCAGATCATCAGGGGTTAATAAGGTCTGAGTCAAGCTTTTAGTTTGAAAAATCAAATCTTTTATCGATAAATGCAAACCAGTGGAAACTCTGTGTTAATGCTATTATTTATGGCAGATTTCTTCTTATAGAACCTCCAAATCAAACCGACTGCAGCTGCTGCTTCACACCGTTTGTAGTTTTCCATAAATCTGATCAAATCAGGAGCAGGATCTAATGATCTGAGTCCAGAGCTCTGCTGGGACCCTGTGTGCTCACCACCAGCCCTGCATTCTTTATGGCCAGAGGCAGGCCCAGCAGACCGGTACCAATGTTCCCCTTCAACAGGTGGATCAGAGTCTGCCAAAACCTGGACAGAGATATAAAGAAACAAAATAAAACAGTGAGGTATATTTAGAACAGAAACTAACCGACAACCTGACTGACTCTTCCGATACTCACGTGGTTCCGGTCCGTTCTCCGATCCTCTCGTAGTTCCTCTGGGGTCTGGACAGTCCCGGAGGAGACGGACACAGAGCGTCCAGTTCTGACGGGTTTTGGTCGGAGTAGAAAGAACCTGAGAGGAGAGGAAAAGAAATAACTCAGGGCTCTGAACAAAACAATAAACCTGGAGATGCAGCAGGTTCACACTCTGCCTTCAGCACAGTGGTGACAGTGGGAAGGAAAAACTCCCTTTTAACAGGAAGAAACCTCCAGCAGAACCAGAACCAGGCTCAGGACAGGCGGCTCTGCTTCCACCTGCTGGGAATAAAGAGTTCTCTTTTCTCCTTTAATCTCACAAATCCTTGTTTCAAAAGGTTTACAGCTCAGAACAGCTGATCTGAGTAAAACAAACTAGAATCATAAAAGCTCTGCACAGCTAAACCACACAGAGGGGTCCGCTCTGAGGCCTGAGGGGGTCCGCTCTGAGGTGATTGACAGCACATGACAGCTAACAGTGACCACAGCAGGTCCAAAAACACCCAGAACAATTAAAGACAAACTCAGCAGCATCTTGTGATCCACTTATATGATAAAATACAAACAAATCAAGCTTTTATATTTAAAAGAATTAAAATGAAGACTTCATTCTCGGACTGGACGATATCAGGAAACCCTGTGATAACAGAGCTTAATATCGTGATAATATGACGAGTGATAAATGAACAAATACTTCAGTATGTAGTAGTGAATTTTCATAAAAAAAATCTTTATCCTTCATCATTAGGAGGTGGGGTCACCTCAGTTCAGCAGGAGATCCAAAACCTTTTCAACAGGTTTAAACAGATCCACTGCAGTTTTACACAACATTTAGTTATTTTGCAATAAAAAACTGAGGAAACACTAACAGCATTGCACAAGCTTGTTCTGAATGTAAGTAATTAAAACCATTTCCTCTTATGAAATTAAGTTTCTGTTTGTCTTTGGAGTCGGTGAAGCGTTGTGCATGTTACAAACGTTTTGAGTTTAGAAATGTAAAGAAATCAATGTTTTGCTGAGTCAGCGTGGAAAACTTCTAAACAGCAGCTTGTTTACATTTTTAGATGATCTGAAGCGAAGTTAAAACATCTCTTCATCTATAATGATGACTGAGTTCAGTCTGAGCTACTTCCTGTTCAGTTTGTCCTCCTCTGTGATCACGACGTCAACTCGTCTCGTGTCGGTTTCCTGTCTGACGAGTCGCCGCTAAAGGACACGTTCACTAGATCTGTAGCAGCTTAACGAGTCAAACTGCCCACATCTGAGCTGAAAACTGGCACAGAGATTTTTAATGTGATCAACACCACCTCAAACATTATTCTGTTGAATTATTTTGAATCTATTACCACCGACCTGCAGGACTTAAAGGCCTTCAGCCCCTCTGATAAACAGACTCAATCAAATATCAGTAAAAAACTTCAAAACGAGCCAACTGTTTAAAACACATGGTTCTTATTAAAGACAATTAAAGGGAGGGGGGTCGTTAAGCACCTCCTGATTAGATCAGAGGGGCTGAAACGGGATTATAAACTGATTGTTTGCAATTATCATGTTTGTTAATAAATACCTGAAGGCAACGAGACAAAAACACAGAGAAAAAAAAACAGAAATTTACAAACTGAAACGACTTCGGCTTATTGTACATAAATTAACACTTATTTATGGGTTTTAATGCTTCATAAAAAGTTTATAACATGAATCACAACCTGCTGCTAACAGTGAAAACACAGTGAGCTTTTTGTTTATTACATAATAATTTACCCACTAATCAAAAGACAGCTGTTAGAAAAACTTCCACTTTAACTTCCAGACATTCGAACATTTGAAAATCCTTTGAAGTCTGCGACAGGATGCATCTAAAAATAGATTATAATACCGTGTTTATAAAGAAATCTCATGACTTTAAAAGGCACCAGAATCCAGAGATTCAGTTCATTTGTGAAGCAGCTGACTAGGGAGAACCCAAACTCACATAATTAAAAATAAAACCAGAAATAAATAAACGGGTCAATAAATAAATGAATACACTTAAAATGCACCAATTAAATTTAAAAAGGAGAACTTTACCTCATGTTTTTAAACTTTAATCTAAACTGAGGCACAAGCATGCACAGCAGATCTGCTCATGGATCCTGCTTTTTCCTGTTTGTTGACCAATAGGAGAGGAGCTGACCCAAGAAGCTCCGCCCACATTATTTACATAATGAGGCAGAAATGCATCAAGTAAAGTAAAAACAGGAGACAGAGAAATGTGAAAACAGAACATGGAAATAAAAAGACTTGTGGGAAAAATTATAAAAAAAAAAATAAATTAAATATAATCATTTAGGAGACATAAATGCATGTACAAGTAAAACAAAAAATATATATTTTTAAAAACAGTAAACTATGAGCTAAAATATATAAATTATCAGAACTAAGCTAGAAAAATGAATATAAAGGTCAATCAAATGATAAAACAGGAGGTAAAGTTCTCCTTTTTTAATTTAATTGGTGCATTTTAAGTGTATTTATTTTTTTATTTTTATTTTTAATTATGTCAGTTTCGGTCCTCCAGAGCTGACTGGAACGACGGGTAGGAGAAACAGCTCGATTTGTTGAAAACACAAAAAGTCCTGCAGCATTCGGCTCTACCTGCCTGCAGATATACAAGGTTAACACTAGCAGACGGGTCGATACTGTAGCACCCAGAGTCCAGGACATCAGCTGAGATGATGAAGGTTACACAGACAGAGTGAAAACACTACAGTGAAACCAAGGCCCGTCATTAAAACCTCCTATTTTAGACAACCACGTTAATCCTCATGACTATTACACAACAAGTACTGAGTGTTTATTTTAAGGTTTAAATACCATCCAGGGGTATTTGACTGAAGGAAGTGACTTGCACGTGAAATATATTGTACAAACATGCACTAGAAGCACAAAATAAATATAAATATATAAGTTTAATGCTGCAGAAACAAGACATTGTTCAGAATAAAACGACTGTCGGTGCTGATAAATTTATCACAGATTGTTTAATGAGTTGTTGCCAAACAAAACACCAATCAGGGCAGGAGGCCAACTACACCAAACGGAGTGAAAGCTGCTTCGATGATTCATTGTGTTCCTGCCAAGTGGGATTAAACCTAATCTGTCTACGACGCAGACCCGGTCCGTGATGTCTTTTAGCTGCTTCACCTAGGCGCCTGTTCAATCAGCACCCCTGGTTCTTACCGTCGGCTCGGCTGTCCACGTCGCTGGATGCCATCATGGTGGGTCGGGTGGAGTTCGCGGGCGGCTGGGTGTCGTCTCTCCCAGCTTTACGGATCCTAACGTGGAGACGGCGGAGAGTTCGGCATCTACGTCTCCGACTGGAGAAGGACAGAGTTCAGTGTCAACACGCAGCACCAGAATGGACTCGTAAAGGAAGAATAGAACAGCATGGGCTCTAAAGATTCAACTGTGAAACTAGAACATTATTTCTTTAAGAGCCTCAAACATTTGTCTGTAACTTAAAGGAAAGGCGTTAAAATCAAGTGCCTGGCAACAAAGAGATGGTTTCAGTTTCAATAACAAAACAGCAACAAGGATCACTCAACAACTAGTGTGTGTGTGGGTGCTGTCTGGGTGTGTGTGTGTAAGGAGTTGTTTCATCAGCACTTTCCACAGCGTCTCGTGACAGTATTGAACTAAAGCGGTGTCCTCTTTCTACTCCTAAAAGCTGAAGTGAAGCATCTTTAAACTCCACCTTGACAAATTCCTGATTAGATTGTTTCAAAAAGTATCCTTAATGTCTATGAAATGATTAAAAAACAGTTGTTTACTTGTGCAAAGTTTAACGCTGCAGGCTGAACTGAATATGACTGTTATTCCTAAGATAACTCATTTACAAAACATCCGTTTCTCTATTTACTTTGCATGAGGGCTGTGACCAACTTTATTATCTGCTATCAATGTTTGTGATAAAATACATTAAATTATCACATTGGAGAGGCTGAATCTTCCTGTTAACTGTCAAACACCTACTGTAGCTTTTATAAATGTTCTGTTTAATTGACATATTTATACAGGTGGTGAATAATCCTAAATGTAATCTCTAAATGCAGGTGATAAAACCAACACAGCAAAATGTCAAACCCAACATGTTGGTCCTGGTTCCGTTTCACATCTTAAATCCAATTTTCTCTTTTCATGACAACAAACAGACACGCTGCTGCAGTAATCGCATCAACATTAGCTAATCAGGCTGTCATGAAACCGAGACAAATGTCTGGGACGATTTGGACCAAGTGTCAGGTCGTGATCCGTGATGCTGGGCTAAAAGAATCGGTTAAATAAGGCTGTTAACTTTGCCACGAAGCCATAAAGACATGGAGTAGACAAGACAGGAAGATAAATTTAGCTACAATAAAATATTACTGTTAGATACGTGAAATTAAATTAAGCTACATGAGTGAGCTAGCAATGTTAGCTGCGGGTTCCGACCGATGCCAACCTTTTTGTCTTGGCCCCACAAGCTCCAGCCTACCTCGCTGTCTGGCCTCTCTCTTCTTCTCACACACACACAGCCTGTTGTTATCCGGACGACCTGACCGCAGACCTCTTATTTTCGTATCGTTGCCACATCAGAGCCAGCAAAGCGAAGCAGACCAGGAGACGCGGCAGCACGGATTGAGTGGAAAACAAACTCTGCAGTTTTTAAGAGGAGCCAACGGCAGTGCGGTCACATGACCTGACGTTCGACGTTCTGTTGCCATGGAGACCCGTTGCTAGTTAGTTAACTATTTAGCTAGCATAAATAAATAAATAAATAAATACATACATACATACATACATACATACATACATACATACATACATACATACATACATACATACATACATACACCGGCAGGGTAATCTTTGAAAGTCCTCGATTATGCTTTTATTTTGACAAAAAGGAAGTACGGATTCGGAAGCGCTTGATTTGTTCACCGGGACCGTCGAAGTTGACGCACATATATTTCAGATTATCAACTTGAGATTTTTGGGAAATACTGAGATTCTGATTTGTTTTGGGTTCGTGATTTTTAAGACGTCCTAAAATACTAACATGAAATTGTTGTTAATGTGCGTTTCTGACGTTCCCGCAGGTTTCGGGACAGGATAACTTCCGGTCATACTTGTTTCAAAATAGAATGCAAAGGAATTATTTTTTTCTGGATTTGGATTTTTTGCATGTTATTTTTATTATTAATATTTTAATAAAGTCTTACTTACACATTTGAAGTATTTCCTACAGTAAATAATTATACTATTTCGATATAAAAATTATTACATTTTTCTCCAACCGGAAATCAAATCAACGCCAACTTGATGGTGATCTGCTAAGAGAAAAGTGAACATTTCTCGGGATTTTTGTGACTTGTTGCGGTATTTCTGTTAGTGAAAAACGAAAGTTCACAACTGGTCCTGTCGCTAAGTGCGACACGTTACTGGAAACATGCCTGTGAGTTTTTAACAAGTCGTTTTTATTTGATTTGTTTTGAAGTTATTTACTTAGCGATAGCATTAGCCAACAAGCTAAAGAGCTAGCTCGATTACTCTGGTTATTGAATAGCAGTTCAGTTGTACAGACGTTTAGCAATATTAGCAATATTATTAGACAACATGATTGCTCTTACTAGCTGCCGGTTCATGAACGTGTTTCTAAATAAAAGTGATAAAAATCCTCCAAACTATTTACATTTCTAATAAAATAAGTGACGTTTGTTTGTGACAGAAGCACGAGTTTGAGGTGGACATGCCGTGTTCTGGATGCTCAAATGCTGTTAACAACGTTCTCAAGAAGGGAGGTAAAACACATTCTTTGTCAATTTAAACTCCTGACATTTCTGAATTGCCTCAGTGGGTATTTATATACTGACAATTGTGAAAACTGAGAGTTTTGATTGAAAACAAAGTTAAATAATTTTAAAGTTTACTGAGAAATTTGTGGCAAGTTCTAAATCTATTCTAACAGTAGAGATTCTACATTTATTTACTTGTGAGAATGTTGTAAATTTAGATTATGCAACTGTGACCCAAACATTTTGGTTCCTTACTTATAAGTTATATTGTCAGACTATGAATTTCACCTGAATCATTATCTCAGCACTCCTATTCAGGTAAATCCTGTCTCAGTATTTATTTACCGAATCTTCTACTGCTTTAACTGCAGCCCTAGAGTCCAACCTGTGCTGAGCTTTTTCAATATTTGTTTTTAATATTTAAAACTGGTAATAAGTAATTTCCATCACAGCCAGCCCAGGACTTATTTGCTCTGATGCTTCTAGTTTTGTGTTTTTGCTCAGTCAATAAAATGTTTCAAATCTCCTTTTCCTTTTTTTCACTCACGCAGTCTGATCTTTACGTTACAATCTAAAGAGTCTTTTCCCTCAGATTTATCCTTAACTGTGGAGGATGTTTGCTTTGTTTCAGACCCAGAATCTTCCAGATCTTCATACGATCCACTTCATCTCGTGTCATGAGATCATGTGAGGCGTGTCACACGGCAGTCCAATAATTAAATCATCTTTTCTCTTCTGTGTTTTTTTTAATCCAGATGTAAAGTTTGAGATCGATCAGCCAAAGAATCTGGTCTGGATCGAGTCCGACAAGGACGCAGAGGTTCTCATGGAGATGCTGAAGAAAGCCGGGAAGCAGGTCAAATACAACGGCACTAAATGAAGGAATCTGCTCCGTGTTCAACAGGTGATAAAAGTTCAGTTCTTTCACCTGCTACTTAAACACACAGGTTCACAGTGAGTGATATAACTGTGTTTTCTCTTAGGGAAGTCCTGCTGCTGTAAAGTGAAGAGGGAAAACTGGAGGTTAATCTAATTATCAGCTAGAAAGAACCCGACGAAGGTGCCAACTTCTTCCAGCTTCCATGGATGACCCCCTACAACGTTCAGCGTGGACCCCACCCTTCCACCAGGATGATTACAATCAGCCTTTAATGTTGATTATTTGATGTTTTCTCCTCCTCCCAGTAAGGCAACATGAAATATGTTTGTTTTTGTCCAACAAGGAGGGAAAGTGGGTGATAGATTAGAACATCTACCTTCATTCTTTCTATTCAAATTAGTTTTTAACGCTTTTAATTCAAGAGTAAAAATGTAATTTTGAAATCCTGTCCTCTTTAAATACCCGTCTCTGATCAAAAACAAATTTTTAATCCTAAATTAAACATTTCAGGCTGAATTTGATTAATTTTTTATTAGTTATTAGATTTTTTTTTGACATTGCTAAATAATTTAGTTAAAGCTTTAGCATGATTTGAATAAATCATTTGTTCTTTCCACCATTTAGAGGTAAATAATCCTCTCTCTTCTCTTTAGGGACCATCTGCTGATCATGTTTTTTTTAGTTTTCACGATCAAGAGTGTTGATTCTATTTACTGACAGACAACCACACATATAAATATATAATTAAAGATGAACATACAGGCCTGGAAGTTTATTTCTCAAAAATGAATGAATGTTTTCTAATAATAAATAATGTCCAGTTAATTTAAACTGTTTGAACATTTGGTCATTTTTATTCAAGTCACATGACCTGTTTACCATCTAAAGCTGTAAAAATAATATTTCAGCCACCAGGAGGCGCTGTGTCATTTACACGTTTTATTTCAGTCTCAACTTTTATTTTTTAAATGAGTTTGTTTTTTATTTTGTTTCCGCTTTAAATCATTTTTTCCCTCTCCTCGTCGATCACGAGGAGGTTGATGTTGAGTTTTATTCCAGTAAGTTCCAGAAACACCCTGCTTCCTCAGTGATTTGTGTCAGAACACAGCAGCCCATGTTTGGACACGCTCAGCTGCTGAGTTTTCTGATTTAATCCTCAGGGTTTTTTCAGCTCAGACCGAGTCCAGCACAGGAGAGCTGCTGGTGGAAAACAGGTGTTTGTACTGTGATAACTTACTGAATTCCAAATATTTAGATATTTGTGCAAAGATGAAACCAACAAGGTGGGAATGTATACATTTCACCTGCTGGATTTCAGTTTCTGAAAACTGAAAGATTTAATCTTACTGCTTGATATCAGATGGATCCAACCCGTGTTCAGGGTGTCTGCGGGTCCTTAAAAAGTCTTAAATTCATGTATGTAAAATTAAGACCTAAAAAAAGTCTTAAATTTGTTTAAAAACATGTAAGTTGGTCTTAAATTTTGTCGGGCAGAAGCGATTAAAGTTCTCCATCTCCTCTGGCTGCTCTGTGCTATAATTTCTCAAATATATCAGACAATCACTCAATTCAAAACACTGATATTACTTCAAAGTAAACTACAGAAAAGTTGTTAAATACTCCTCTAACTTTAGAAATTTGTTGGATTTTAATGGTGCAGGTTAAAGTGTAAATTTATTAATAGTTGGCTGGATAACTTTTTGGTAACCTTTTCTTTTACAGTCCCGCAATTACTTAGTATTTACATGGTAAGTAACAATTGCAAATTATGCAAGGGCGGCTGTGGCGGAGTGGTTAGGGGAGTCGTCCTGGAAGCGGAAGGTCACCGGTTCGATCCCCCGTTCCAGCTGTCTCAGTTGTTGTGTCCTTGGGCAAGACACTTCACCCGCCTT